>CABHPH010154503.1:3560-36404 GCA_902168325.1 Peromyscus nudipes | reverse complement strand
TGGTCATATTCTCTCTCTCTCTCTCTCTCTCTCTCTCTCTCTCTCTCTCTCTTTTAATTTAAAAAGGAGATTAAAGGTAGCCCTGTAGACATGGTATTTTCTTCTGCTAATTATGTTTATTTTCAATAAGTCCTGGGAGGCAACAGCCTGGTGCTCCAAGAAGATGCCACAGGCTGTTGGAACCACAGCTTGCTGGGCTAGAGGTGACATGGCTCAGCTAAGGGCTGGATTTTCTTACTTTTGGGTGAAGAAACCATGACGCAGAGGAGGAAGAGGTGGCTGACAGTCTAGGCTGTGGACATGGCCACGTGACCCAACGACCCTGATCCACTATCTCAGGTTCTGTGGAAAGGAACCGTTACCATGTCTCCCAATGGGGAGAGGATCAGAAAGAGACATACGTGAAGGTGCTGGACTGTTCTCAGGGACTCAAGAGCTTCTTCATACTAAGACTTGGGGGTCAAAGATGAGTGGAGGCCACTCAGGACTTGTCTTCTAGGATGCCCAAGGACTTGGACAAGTCCCCAAACCCTTAGCTCTCTGGCTGGGCTGGATGGTTTCAGGTGTTAGCTGGACTGTGTTGTGGAATCCCCAGGGACCTGGCGGAGTGTCTAGGTGCGTGTGAGGTCTCACAGGGGAATGATACATGAGTTATTAAGGTCCACTCTCATGTGAGTGCTGTCCAGTCAGATGGGAACCCAGATGACCAATAAAGCAGAGGACACTCAGTCCCCTCTCTTAGAGCAGGGACACTCTTTTTTCTGTTGTCCTTGGACACCAGAGCTCCAGCTCCCTGGTCTAGCCTTGGACAGTCACACCACTCTGGATTCTCTGTTTCTGAGTCCTCTGATCTTGACCGAGCCATGTTACCAGCACCCCAGGGTCTGTTTACAGATGCCTACCTGTGGGACTTCACAGGTCCCATTATTATATGTTCCAGTTCTCAGAAATCCCCTCCTACCCATCTATCGTCTATCTACACATCCGCCATTTAACCCCCTGGAGAACAGGATCTCTGTTTCCCTCCTCATGGCCTCTCCAGCCCCTAAACCAGCAGTTGCTAACAATGACTAGTTGTGGACCCTGTGTCAAGCACTGTATAAATCGCTGTGGATGCATAGTCTCATTAAAACCTTGCGAGTGAGAAAAAGCACACATGTCCCCCAACGCATAACAGGGTGACATCTTGAGGAACCTATGGTAAGTTGGAAGTATTGGAAGTTAAAGTGTTGAATACACTGAACCTAGTGTGTCTGGGGGGCATGGAGGGGTGGGGAGGAGGAGAAGGTGATGCAGTGTGCTATGGCATAGGAGCTATTCTACGAACTTCCTACCTCAGTGCACAGTAGACACGTGTGCTTCTGGTTAACCTTCTTGACCATGTGGCTAAGTGGGAGCATCTGTTGCTGCTGTTGCCTGGCACTGGGAAAGAGTACTAGACCATAATATTATTAGCCGGCAAAAGGGGCAAAATTTGAATTTTGGGGTATAGTTGTTACTGAATGGGTACTACTTTTGCCTCATGGTAAAAATTGAAAATTGTGACGTTGGAGGCCTTCTATGTTACATCTGTTAGCTTACAGAGGAGGACACAGGCTCACAGAGCTCGCTGTCTGCTATCTCAAACGTCTCAAGTGGCAGAGCTGGGATTTGAACTCAGGGATGTCTACTCTCCTCTCCTGGTCATGGAGCACCTACCACCTGTCAGCGTTGTCAGGTCAATAATGTGAATGTCCTCTCAGCAAGGCCCAGTCAAAAGGTCCAGTTTGCCCTGGATGACTCTTTAGGATATGCTGTGTGTCTGATACAATTTCTTTCTTTCTTCTGCTTGGGGACGGTGGGCACAAAGGTCAGCTAGCCTTCTGAATGCTTAGATCTGATACCATGGAGCTGAATCAAGTCAAATATTTCCTTAAAGTGGGAGACACCAAGGAGAGCCTTGACATGGGCTTTGGGTGGCTGCCTCTGCAAGTGGGTGAGGGAGGGCGCTGGTGACATGGGGCGTTTAGAATGGACTAAGAGGTGACTGGGCTTCCTCCAGCTATCTCATTGGTAAACTGTGTGTGTGTGTGTGTGTGTGTGTGTACAGATTGTGAAGGTCCTTCCTACCTCCCTCTTCCCTTTTAATAGTGGTCAGAGGAGAGAGGGAGAAGGTGGAGGGAGGAATGGTCAGAGTAGGTAGAATACAAGAGGGAGGAGAGACGGTGTCTTGAGTGGCGGTTGATGGGGAACCTGGAGCGTCATACTGGTGTGGAAGCAGTAGAGGAGAGTTGAAGTTCCAGAGACGATCAGGTACATGGATGCTCCACCCTAACTGTGTCACAGGAGCATCTTCCAGCAGCCAGGTACCTTAGGGGCTTATTTGGGCTGCTATCTGGAGGCAGTCAGACCCAAACAGAAGTCCAACCCTGGGCCTCAAACATGCCTGGTTCTGTCCACCCCTTCCTTCCACCAGCTTTGGAGTAGCCGGAGGGCCGTTGGGGAGAGTCAGGCCATGATGGAAAGGGAAGCAGCGGAATGTGTGAGGAATGGCACAAAGAACTTGTTGTCTAAGAGGGACCGTGTGACTGTGAGCACAGAGAAGGAACTTGCTGTGAAGGGCTGAGCCACCGTGTCTGAAAGGGACAGGGGACAGGGACAGAGGGCCTGGAGCAGAGGGAATGGGAAAATGTGACCCTGGGGTGCTTGTGAGAGAGGGGAATGTGTGTGTGTGTGTGTGTATGGGGGCTTTGCTGGGGTGAGGGGCTGGCTGGAAGACAGACAGCCTATATTAGGACAAGGGGAGGGAGGGAAACAGCCACATTCTGTCCTGACCTGAGAGTGAAATCCCATAATTCCCTAGGAGGGTTAATCCTTCTCTTTCTTTCTCTCTCTCTCTCTCTCTCTCTCTCTCTCTCTCTCTCTCTCTCTCTCTCTCTCACACACACACACACACACACACACAGAGAACAACTTAATACCCCAGAACTGCTTCCTTGCTTCTTTGGGCTGGCTCAGTCAACACAGAATATCACAGTCCCCAGAAGTGAGGTGACCCATCTCAAGTCCAACCTGCCATGAGCCAGGTCTCCTCCCACACTCTCTACCTTCCAACCACTGTGCCCTTTGCTGCTCTGTCCCCTCATATCTGTGGGAATCCACAGGCCCCAGAGCAGCAGCCTCACTGGCACAGTGGACTTCAGTGCTGCGGAGAGCTGGGCCTTGCTCTGACAGTGAGGGACTGTCAGTGATGAACGGGCAAGGACAGGTCCAGGGGAGCCGCTCTTCCCTTGTGGTTCTCCCTGGCTGAGGGATGTAGATTGATTGCCTGGCTTTATTAAGGACAAAGTGCCTTTTGACCGTGGGAGGGAGGCTGCTCCTAGCGCAGGGATTCCGTGGGGGGTGGGGGGTGGGGCTCCCTCAGCATCGATCTCCTGGCAGGGCTTCCCTGTCTGGATAAAGGCCCAGAGTTGTTCATGGAGGCAGCTCTCAGGAGGCGCGGGGTGGACTGCACACAGGCCCTATGCTCTTTGCAGCTACCCTAGAGGGACACTGGAAAGAACGCCACTGGTGGCCGCATCTGTGCCCAGTCAGGTCCACGCTGGCTGCCTGACATACATGAGGGGCTGGACACAGACTGAGCCCTGGGCCATTAGATCATCTTTGTAGATAGGGAAAATGTGGTTTAATGAAGACATACGTGCTTATCAGAGTTACATACTAGTGACATCAGAGCCCCCAGAATCACATTTGGCTGTTGACACCAAAATTTAAGTTGTCATCTCTACCCTCCAAAGTCCATTTCCTGACCCAGAACCACAGAAACAGTTCTCGGGGATCCATGACAAAGGGTCCTAAGCCTGTATAGGAATAAAGCTCACCTGGCTTTGGTGGCTGCTGTGGTGCTTAACAGAACCCAGAGAAAGCTGATGAACAGTGGCTTCCAGGGCCACCAAGGTGGCTCGGGCTAGGGAATTCAGAAGCCATTCCCTGATGAGTTAGAGTTATAGAGTTGTGCTGCCCCTAAGCGCTTCCACTCGCCCTCGGTTTCTGTGTTGTTCAAAAACAGTTTCATAAGGTTTGTGAATTGGGAGTGAGCTTTTATGGTAAGAGGAAAGACTAGATCACGAGACACAAAATGACCTTCCCTAGGTCACAGATCATTAGATAGATCTGGACTGGGAACCCAGCGTTCCAACCTCCATGGTGTATAGGCATCTTCCCTTTGAGTCTGTAAACAGGCTGCACGCAGCCGAGTGCACACTAAGTGGCGGAACGAGGTCGTTTGGTTTAGGTTTTGAGATAGAATCGCCAACTGATAATGATCTGAATAATTACTGGACAGCTATTGGGACCTGCCACATCCTTGATTTGAGACAGGTCAGAGTGTGCCTTTGTTTTGGATAAGCCTCAGGGAGGCTCCCAAGCTCACCTCTGAGCAACCTTGCTCTTTCTGGACAGAATAGCAGAATCCCAAGGGGAGGATGGGTAAGCATGGGGAGAGCCAAGACCGGCCTTGGTGAGCCTTGGCAGGGCTGGAGTGGGGGCAGGACTCACTCTTGACGGTGAGGAACATGGCCTTGCTGATGTCGGTGCCCACACCGTTGCTGGCCTGGCAGAGGTAGTAGCCGATGTCCTCTTCCAGGACGTGGCGTATCAGCAGGGAGCTGTTGGGCAGGATCTGGATGCGGCCAGTGAGGGGCACTGGGTGATATTGCTGGGGGTTCCCGCTCCCTGGAAGGAGGCAGCAGTTAGAGGGGTGTTGGGAGTAGGTGTGACCTGGTGAGGAAAGGTCTGATAAAGTTCTCTTGTCCATCTGGGGTCATTTCACGGCAGAGCTACATCATCCCACAGTACTGGCACCACACAGCTCCTACTGCACAACATGAAATACCCTCTGGCCTGGCCCTGGCTCTGAGGCACAGAAATGGTTGGAACAGTACCTCAGGCAGAGCCCACCTTGTCACTGAACACTGCTGGAATAAAGAAAATGCCATATTTGGTCAACTTGGTAACAGGCCAGGAGAAGATTGAGTTCTCATATGACAGTCCCCTGGTCATATGCAGTCAGGCCTGGGGAAGAGGCCAGCTGTCATCCACAGGGGTTTTGGGTACCCCTCCCATCCCAACATCAGCCATGGACACAGTCTATCATGTGGCATCTAGTTGGGATACCAAATGTCTCCTTGTGATGTGGCTGGGAGAGGACCAAGGTCTCAGACTAGATAGGACCCTAGGGCGACAGGGTGAGGAAAGCAATACAAACCAACTTTAGAGATGCAGAAGGTCAGTGGTGGGGACAAGAGGAACTTTGGGGGCTGTGGATGTAGCTCAGTGGTGGAGGGCTTGCCCATCACGCACGGGGCCCTTGGTTTGATCCTCAGCATCACAAAAAGCAACAGCAAATCTGGATTCAGCATCGTGCTGTCTCTCAGCCTGGTGTGACTGAGGATGACTTCTAGAACATCGGATGCAGGGGTTCCCTAAGCTCAGAGTTCACTACTCTTCTCAGGGCTGGGATCAGAGCCTAGTCCTCCCCTGCTCCTCTCACAGACACTGTCTGGCTTACCTTTGGCATGTTTCCACATGACCTTGGGTGGTGGGTAGCCATCTACAGAGCAGTTAAGCACACCAGCTTTGCCATAGATGCCGTCCTGGTTGTTGGGCTGCACCACAAATCGAGGGGGCACTGTGGGAAGAAGGGAAGCAGGGAGAAAAAGAGGCTGTCAGTCTCTGCTGGGTTCCCTAAGTCAGGGGGGCCTCTTCCAGCAGATGCCAGCTCTTCTTGGGTTATTACAACATTTGGGAGCAGACAGCCTATGAAGTCAAGAAAAGATTGAGAGCTCTTGCAAATACCACAATGGGAGCTCAGAGTCCCAAGTCCCAAACCTGCCTGTGTCCATGGCTGACCAAGTAAGGATGCCCTCCATTGCAGGCCTGAATGTAAGAGGCTGGGGTCTCTCTGTCTTTAAGAACCCAGGCAGAATCAGTTTGCCAAGAGCCTGTAATACCAACTGGAGCTCTAGAACGATGCTCTTGGTCCCCCACCCCTTCCGGGGGTTGGCCTGACCCGCTCACCACGCACGATGAGCTGGCGCTCCCTGCTCACGGTGGCTGCCGCGTTGCTGGCGATGCATGTATAGTTGCCGTTGTGCTTGAGGGAGACGCTGGAGATCTGCAGGGAGCTCATGAATTCCTTGCTCTCAATGGTCACGCCTGAGCCTGAGATGATCACCTGTCCGTCCTTTCTCCAGGTGATGCGGATGGGCATGTCCCCCGAGGACACCACACAGGGGATATAGAGCAGCTGGCCGATGGAGGCAGGCGGGAACTCGAAGGGCTGAATCAGAGGGGGCACTGGAGGGACAAGGGGATGTTATGGTCAAGTGCTACTTACCCACCCTGGTCAGCTGTCCTACCTGAGGGGGTCTGGCTTGTACTGACCCTGGGGCAGGCCTGGAAACCAGCTCCCCAGGTCCCTGGAACTTTTTTCTCTTCTGAATGCAGTATCTCCTGGGTACGCCCTGGTGCCCTGGCTCTTGTCCGCCTGCCTGCCTAGGCCAGGGCTCCCAGTCTTTGTCTTAACCTGCTCAGTTCTCAGATTGGTCCTTGACTCATGTGCTTTCTGACCCACTGCTTAGCTTGTGTACAAATTCTCACCTTGGCATCCGTCTCCCAGCCTTTTGGGGGCCTGGGATAAATAGAGATGAGGGGTACAGGGAGAGGTGAGGAAGGCCTGTGTAGATTCTTTTCCTTCCCTTTCCATGACCACTTGCCTAAAACAGGTGCCTCCAAACCAGATCTTCTCATCAACTTGCCCCTCCCCATGGCCATCAGCATGTAGAAACTTTACATATGCATAGGTATCTCACTGAATCTTTCTACCAGCCATGGGCCCGGAGCTTGATGGTCCCATTTTACAGATGGAAAGACTGAGGTTCAGAAGAGCTGTATGGAGATAGGTTATGGGAGGTGACTTGAAACCTGATCTATCTGTTCTCTAGGTCAAGGTTCTTGTCACTAAGCAGTATAGCTACCTCTTGAGAAAACTACAAATGTTCACACGGCAGGCTCTTTTGTCTTCCAAAGAGTGCTCAAATTGAAAACGGGGTCTGTTATCTATCAGGTGGCCACATGGGTAGGTAGACCCCTTGGGTAGGACTCTCTGCACCCAGCTGCCCTCATCTCAGCCCCTGGGGTGGTGGTGGTGATGGTGGGGCCTGTCTGCAGCCCGAGTCGCTGTGAGATGGATCCTCCTCTCTCAGCACTGGCGAGAACATCAGCCATTATCTTTATGATAACTCAATTAGGCGGCAGCAACTTCCCCAGCTCGTGGGGGGAGAGGAGAGTGAAGGAGACAGACAATTAGCTTAACAAGGATGAGCATGAGTAGATGAGGTCTCCTTTCTGCAGTCGAATAATTAAATTACAAGGCTGCCCACGGTCTCCAGCCTACTCCCAGGCTCCAGCCCACCCCCCTTTGGAAGCCAGTGATGCTATTCTACCACAGGCCCACCCAGAGCCACAGCCACAGCACTGTGCACGGGTAGGCCTTGCAGAGCCACAGACTTCCAGGGTTCAGAGGAAGCAGCCAGATGTGTACATAGAAAGCCCTCTGGATCCTTGGCAGGGTGGGGCAGGGTGGTGGTATTTCTTGACCAAGAGCTGTTGGTCTGGAGGACATGGCAGTTAGGAGAGGGTCCTGCTTCCATGACTCCCTCAGGGACCTCAGCTGGCCTTCTATTGCCACCCTACCCTGCCCTCCACTCCAGCTGGTCCTGAGGGAGGTTGACTGGGCCATGGGCATCTCTATATAAATTTCTCTGAAACTCAGGCTCTAACAACGGTCCAATGCCCTTTATTGAGACTTCCCAGAAAGACTGGTCTTATGTCATTGTGAACCCCCTCGTGCGTGCGTGCGTGCGTGCGTGCGTGCGTGAGAGAGAGAGAGAGAGAGAGAGAGAGAGAGAGAGAGAGAATGTGTATGTGTATATGTGTGTGAGTGTTGGTCACACCTAGGCCTCTAGGCCTCTTTGAGTTTTTTGATACAATTGCTTCAAAAATCCAATGCAGACCTGACTGCTACCATATCCCCGAGGCTTGGAGCGAGGACTTGTGTAATAAGAGTATTTATGGGGTAAAGATTGTAGGTGCCCAATAAATACTCATCAGATATGTAAATAAGTAGACGTCTGGATATCACTTCTCAGGGTGACCTCATGGGTTCTCCTGTGTGGTGAACCAGGGGTGGGGTAGACATAGAATGAGGGTCTAACTAGAGTAAGAGGAGCCTCAACTTCTCTCCAGGTGCTACTGTTGTGTGAGCATGTCTGGAGCTTTTCCTGGGTCCTTCCCAGGGCAAGCCCTTTCTGTTGTAGTACTAACCCAGCTCTTAGGATTGAGGAATCTCTGGACTGTGAGCAGGGTTTGTGATATCAGTGATGCTTCAGGGGCTGGAGAACAAGACACCTGGCCAAGGCATGGGTAGTCTGAGCCCATTTCCAGGGGAGACAGAGCAGGAAGACAGAGCCAGTGACTCTGGGGGAGGAGCTTTTGCTCAGCAGGGGAGACTGTCTCTCTCAGTAAGGAAGGATTTGGAGAGTGGTGCAAGTTAGTTACTAAGGTTAATTCATTAACTAGCCAATTCATGTACTATTTATGAAATGCCTGCCCTGTGAAGGCATTGCCACTGTATGGATGAGGAAGGCAGAAACCTGCTGGGTTTTAGACAGAGAGCCTTGGGAGAGGTTAGACACCTTCCTTCACGATTACTGGGCCAGCACCCCCTTGGATACAGACACAGGACTCAGCAGAGGCAGGTGTCCTCTGGGGGTGACCACAGCCTTGGGAGCCCTGGACATTTGAGTTGACACACATGCATACAAAATAATTCACAAGATGAGGGAAGGGGACCGGGCTGAGCCATAGGGCAGAGACCACTGAGGACTGCCATTCCTTTCTAGTCAGTGGAGTGGCCCGGATGATCCCTTGAGGGGCCACAAAGCAGAAGCCAGCACCCATGCTGGGGGTTAGTTATACGGGTAGGATGGCCCAGGACTCCTTGATGTCCTATGTGACATATGACCAGACAACTCCTCAGAGGTCCAGGGCAGCAGATGCTCCCCATCCCATAGCCACCATCAAGTTCTGTCATGCTGCTGTGGCGGAAACTCCCTCACCTGCTTGTGTATAGCTGCTTACTCTAAATTGCAGTAGCCCTCCCAGAGGAAGGACAGACCGACACTCATAAAAGCAGGGAAGCTCATGAAACTTAGAAGATTCACGAGGCCCTCCCCAAGGTGATAAAAGCAACCAACGGTTGCCGGGTAGAGTGGACCCCTCCGGCAGAGCTTCATGGGTGCCGCTTCCCTGATGCGGGTGTTCCTGCAGATAATCTCAATAAACCACTGCTCCACTGAGCTAGACTTTGAGTGTAATAATTTCTTTGGTCTGTTAGTGCCCCACCTGGCGTGAGCAGATATTTGTTTACTTCTGCCAAGGAAAAGTCACACAGCCCCTCTGCAGATGACAGAAGGACCAGGGCTGCTTGGATGGGGGTGGGGGGAGCATGGGACTCTGCAGTTCCTCAGAGATGGCCTGGGGGAGAAGAAAAACTAGGGTTCCTGGCTGCTGTGTAGGCTGGTTAATCCCAAGGTGAGTGCTGTGGGCCAGAAGATTCTCAGCCGTGGTAGGATATTTGGTAAGAAAACATGATTTTTTAGGCTCTGGATTCCTGGAAAGAAAGACCCATCATTTAGGCACGTCTTCTTTAAGCTCAGGGTCAGATGCTGTGTACCGTCCTTCCCCCAACTGGGGAACCGATTTTTCAGGAATTGGGCGTCTCTGACCACCCGCTTTCATCAGTGTCACCTGCAGTACCAAGCTTGTGCCCTGTGTCCCTACACTTCTACAGTAGCTGGCCTGGAGTTTCACACAGCCAGGGGCTTCTTTCCTGGAGCAAGGTACCATACCAGTGCAGAGGCAGAGGCTGGAGTGTCTACAAAGACGCAGCGGCAACTGTGGCGGTCTGTGCGGCATCTGGCCGCCATAAAGCCTTTATAGACACTTGTTTGGGAGTGTCACGCGGTGCTGACCACCAGCCCAGCCCATAAATGCTTTATGGGGTCTCTTATCATCTGTCTTTGAGGCTGAGCCTTTTATTTACTGCACCTGCTAGCAGAGTGTGCCCTGTAGGAAGTCAGAGCCTCTCTGTCCACACAGCATGGACACAGGAAAGATCTATGTCTGGGGCCAGGACAACTGAATTCCAGACTCTGTTGCTCCGTTAAGTGACCACGGGCAAGTGGCCTGTCACAACCACCTGGCCTCTGCCTCTGAGCCTTGGCTTCTTCCTCTGAAAAACGGAGAGGTTTCAGGCCTGGAGAAATGGCTAAGAGTGCTCACCACACAAACATGAAGTTTTGAGATAGGAGCTCAGTGACTACGGGAGTGGGTGGGGGTGGGGAGTCCTGTGTGGTGGTGCTTGTCTACAGCCCTAGTGCTCTTGTGGGCAGAGACAGGAAGATCACTGGGGCTTGTGACCACGAGCTTAGCTCTAGGTTCAGCAAGAGGTCCTGTCGCAGGGAATGAGGTAGGGAGTGACGGAGCAGGTCACCTAATGTCCTCTTCCGGCCTCCACATGTGCACGTGTGCACATGCACATGCACCCACTCATATAAGAGTGTATACAACACACACACACACACACACACACACACACACACACACTGGTGAAGGTAGGCCAATTAATTCACAAATGTGACCCCGAGTTTTCATTTTCAATAAATCTAATTATTTTTAAAATAAGCACAGTTTACTTCAGTTTTTATCCCAACCATCCCTTCTTGGGAAGGTGCTCCCTGACCACAAGGTCCCTCCCTCTCGGTACTCTCATCTTCAGTCCTGATTTAGATTTAATATTACACATGGTGCACACCGTCTGTTCAATCCCTAAGATGCAAGTTCCTGGAGGGTGGGGATTCTGTGTGTTTTGCACACAGCGGTGATGGTCAAACAGAAATAGTACCAGGAACATCATAGTAGGTACACAGCCAGCCGGTCACTGAGGGAAGAAACATGCTGCTGATGCTTCTCCATCCTCATCACCTCCACCACCACCGTCACCAGCCCTGTGTGTCCCTGAAGGAGGTTGCTTGCTCTGTGTTCCCAAGGAAACTTGGCTGCAAGCAGAATATTTTTCTAGAGGTTGTCATGGTAGAACAGGCAATTCTCCTCCTGTGGAGCCTGTGGTGCCCCCTGCCTGTGGATCCCTGCAGGGCTCCTTTCAAACCACCTCTACCAATAGCAGGCATTCCGGCAGGTGGGTAGTTTATGTCTTCAGATCATAGACTCGTCCATCCCAAGCCACTCATCGGAGTGGGCGAGGGCTCCTCACAGGACCCCCCTCCAGTTATGGCTGAAGCTCTGCACTGACTACATAGGGACATATGTGTGTGGGTCTGGGGTGGGAGCATTTGAGGATATGAGTATCTGTGTGGGGGCGAGTCACCTCTTCTGCCGGCTTGCTCTCCATGGGGACTCCATGTCCTCAGTCCAGTCAGAGTGCCTCATGCCCTCACTCTAGCTGCAGGGGCTCTCGGAGGCTCCGATGTGGGGATGGAGGTATTTCTCCATGGAATCATGACAGGAGGTCCCAGTTACAGGCCCTGCTCCTACTTAATGAAACATTCAGTCTTCGTACCAGGAGACCCTTTTATGACACCTTACTTTTCAGGTACGGAGGTCCCCAAAGTCACTAGGTCTAGGTTGGTTCTGTGTGAGCTCACTCCTCTTAGCATCCTGCCAAGGATCTTTCCAGAAACCCAGAGACAAGTGCTGCCTCCCGCAGACTGGTTCTCCTCGCCATTCAGTGCTGCATGTGCCAAGCCCAGGAAGTTCTCAGAGCATCCTCATCCTCCTCTATCTTCTGCCTCTCCTGCCTTGCTGTGCTTCGGCAGGAGTTCTCGAGCAAAGTTTCATATAACCACCCGCAGCTGCCTTTCAGGGGTCAGGGACGTTGTCTTGCAGGAGGAAGCATTTGTGGATACATAACTGCTCACATGCATGTACATGAATCTGCTCCAGAATGAGTGGGCTAGTCGGCTACTTTTGACACTTGATTGTGCATGTAGTTTGTACACATGTGTGCACACCACACATCTCTGCACACATGTGTGTGTGCATGTCGGGTATGTTCTGATCTTGGCTCACTGATTGAAAATTTCATTAGCAGACAAGCAGTCCCCAGAAGGACCGGAGTCAGCAGTTATTTTTCCAGCTCACAAAGCATTGTGGGTTTGGCTGCACCTGGTCCACCAGTCTTGGCCCCACAGAGAAGCAGGGGGTTGGGGAGGGGACTCGACATACTATTGCAGGCTTCCAGTGCCTGTCTCACTCTACCCCATACTTTTCCTGCACTCTGTCCCTCCAACATGATGCACTTTCCAATGTCCAGTAGCCATGGGGTTTGGAATGTTACCCCTGCACCCACTCCTTCCTCCCTGGAGTCAGGGCCCCTTGCCATGCCCAGGGGCACCTCCTCCTCCCCCCTCCTTGGGGAGCTCTTGGAAGAGCACAGCCGCTAATCAAGCAGCGTGATCATAATCAGCTTTGATGGGCTCTTCTGCAAAAGTGCATTCTAATGAGGTGGGGGAGCTGAGCCGAGAGGGTGGGGGTGGAGGAGCTAAGCTTTCAGAGTGGTGGGGAAACTGGCTTCCAGGCCTTTATATGAGTGTCTGGTCTAGAGAGGAAACAGGGGCCCTTACCCCTTCTATGGCTGCATATTTGGTATTTTTTTCAGACCCTGATGAGGAGGAGCAGGAAGGTTTGCACACAAGCCTATGTCACTCACACTCACACACACACACACACACACACACAGATATACACACAGATAGACACACTCAGATACACACAAATAGACACACAGATGTAGACACAAACAGACCCGCATACAGTAGGCACAGATAAACAGACACAGACAGAGAGATACACAGGCACATACAATACAGATACAGACAGACAGACAGACAGACACACAGACACACAGGCACACACAATACCGACACACACACACACGCACACACACGCACACACACACACACACACACACACACACACGAGTCACATGTGCATGCAGTCTCCCTGCCTCTCCTTGGGCTGGGAGACATTGTTGCTCTCTGTGCTATCACTACAGGCCCAGTGAGTTAGTTGCTGAGCCTGAATGCATCAGATTCAATTCATTAGGACTGATCGCTCCCTGAATGGGGCTGAATAATTGATGAGCGGAGAGCAGCTTTCAGGATGTTCCGAGTACTCTGAGGCTTGCTGGAGCCCTGTTATTATTACTATTATTATTTTTTCTTTTAGCTGACAAACCCGGCCAAATGCTGGCTGGAGCATTGGGCTCAGGGAGCAGAGCAGAGGTTAGATGTTTTAATATGTGATGTTTACACTGTACGCTCTCGGCCCATTGCTTGTAACAGAAATGGATACAGGCTTCTGTGATGCCCAGTGAGGTGGAAGCAGGGCGGGCAGAGCTGTGCCACATCATTACCAAGTCCATTTGCCCAGGTGTGGAATGAGGTTGTGGTCCTGGCTTGTGGGCCCCTGGGCTGCCCGGAAAGGGCATTAGGTAGGGAACACCCTGGCATTGCCACTGCCTGAAGCAAAGGAGTGGCGCTGCTAATGTGTATCCCAGCTCTCTTTCTCAGGCCTGAGATAGCCACAAAGCCCCCTGGTTTTTGGAGCTCACAGTGTGGTTTCCTATAAGTCACTCCAAACCAGACTAATGTCTCAGATTCAGTTCAACAAACACGTGCCGTCTGGCACTGTGACAGGTGGCAAGGTGGGTACACAGGATGCATGTGACCCAGCCCTGAGATCTGCTCAGGGTGAGCCAAACGACAAGAAGTTAAGAAGCACAGGGAGGAGGGCTTCCTCCAGCTTTCACCGTGACTGTCAGGTTCCTGGGCCTTCCCATCCATGAGGTCATGGGCATCACACATGGAAGGGCCGCCATCAAATATAGCATGTGTTCCCCCAAACACGTTCTCTCCTAGACAGCCCTGGATGCTGCAATGCTTCTTCCAGTGCCAGAGCAGGAAGACCCCAGGTCTGAGACCTTCAAGGGCTCCCCATGTGTTGGGCCTTCTTGACCTGGGCCTGTGCTCTTTCTTGCTTCCCCAGACCCTGGTCTCTGTCTAACTTTCCCTTCCTCGTTGATTGTCTCCCCCCTCCACCCCGCCCCCGTCTCCTCTCTACTGGATATGGGGAAGAGGTCTTTCCAGCTGCCCCTGTTTCCCCTAAGGGATGGACGCCATCAGGAGGGAAGCCCCTCAGTGACAGGGGCCCCTCCTTGGTCTCAAGGGTATTGTCTGTCTTCTGTGGCCCTCCAAACACCACAGGTCGCCTCTGTTCTTGAGGTGGAGGCTGGAGCTGACGCTAGGGTCCTAGCCTGTCCTCCTCAGCCTGCATCCTTCTCTGGAATTCCCTGGTCAGGCCCAACAGGATCCACTTCCCCTGTCCCTGGAACCCATAGGACTCTCATCCCAGGCACTCTCTAGATAACCCCCACGCCTGCGGACCCCAAAGGATGTATTTGGGGCTCCATTACTTACACCATCCTAGAGCCGAGGGAGCAGAGACTAGTGACATCTCAATTGTCCCTTTAAAATCAGTCTATCTGTAGACTTAGGGGATGGCCTCGGAGAAGGTAACACAGACACGTAGCACCCACCCAGACCCCTGCTCCAGCCACCCATCAGGTGAACAAGAAAGCTGTGGGTGGATTGCAGACTGAGCTCCAGGTCTCAGAGAACTGGTAGATAGTCTTTCTCCAATGCCACCACAGGGGCTGGAGGTGTTCATTCTGGGCCCAGGATGGGGCCAGGGTGGTGAGTGTGTGCTTCCTCTACCCTGGCCTCCTTGCTGCTGCTCTCCAAGGTGACCCTACCGGCTACCTGGCGGCTCCGTCCTGACATCAGCGGCCCAGTGCAGGCCACCATCCCTTATCTGAACCCCTGCCCAGAAAGCATGCTGCCTCCCCTTGTCTACAGCTGAGCTTTCAAGCCCCTGGGATCAGCACTGGGTTTCCCTGCAGCTTTTAGCCTTGTATCTATCACCATGGTTCCCCCGCCCCCCAACTCTGTCACCTTTCTTCCAAAGGCCAGGCCCATTCGGTCTTCCTTGGGCTTCTGCTCACTGGGGGTTGCTTTCTGTTGGACACCTGTACCAACAGCCTGGGAGGCAGGCAGGCAGGCGCTGGCTCCGGGTGGGGAGGGACCTACCTTTGACGGCCACGTGGACGCTCTGGCTGATGGAAAGCTGTGGCTGGATGAGAACACTGCACAGGTACTCCCCCTCATCCATGCCCTTCTGCACGTCTGTCAGCTTGAGAGTCCCGTTCTCAAACACCACCTGGCGGTGGTTATCCGGCAGCAGCAGGGCATCCTTGTACCACTTGATGGAGTAGTAGGGGTAGCCAATGACCCTGCAGTTGATGAGTGTGTCCCGCCCGGCGACAGCTGTGATGTTCCTCATTGCCCGGATGCTGGGGGGTCCTGGGAAGTGTGGGGGAAAGTGGAGAGGAGGGGCAGGTGGCGCCATGAGCCAGTGCCATTCTGTGGTGGTGCTCTTCTCTCTTGCTTGGTCCCTGAGACTTACCCTGGGGCTAGAAACTGGGTGAGGGCAGAGAGAGGCCTTTCTCAGCTAAGTGCAGAGGCCAGGATTGGGGTCACCCGTGTGACCCCCAGGACTCACTGTCATCATTGTGAAATAGTTGTAAACAGGTGTGCGCCACACATACCTATCACAAGAATCTAGTCCCTTATGGAACTAGAAGAGGCCGATTCACAGCCTCAACAGGGAACCACCAGAATTGGGCCAAGTGAATCCTTATTTAGGGAGAAACTAGGATTGAGGGGTCAATAGTGAAGCAGGGACCTCATGCTTTTTCTCTGCTTGCTCACACTGCCTTTGTACCCCCAAAGAACCTCCCATATAGTAATAAACTATCCAAAAAGCACCAAGGTCTTGGCCATATGAACCCACATGTTGTTTTTTCCAATCAGGGAAATTGTGCTGTGGGTACCTGAGAAAGGGCTGCAAATTTGGGTTCTGACCGCATTGGCTGGGGGTGGGAGTATCCTCAGCTGGGCTGGCTGGCAGGTGGCATCATGGGAGTGGGAGAAGGAAGCTTAGAGGTCACCATGAAGGGAGGGACAGTACTGAAGAGCGTAGGGGACTCTGGGACCTAACTACAGAGGACAGAATAGAGTCTTCCAGGGCTCTGTGGCTCTGTTTCTGCTCCAATTCAGAGAGGGACCCGAGGGCTTGGCCAAATGGTGGCCTCAGACTTGTTATGTGGGATGGGCAAGCTGGAATAGGTGAGTTTAGAATGATCTCCATTTCCACCCCCGTCCCTGCCTCAGGGCAACTGTTAGCATCCCCGAACCAGTGTCCATTTCTAACAGTCTCCTTGTCCTCTTGCCCTTGGGTTAGAGGTAATTGGTAGGGTCCAGAGAGGACCAGTCAGACTGAGAAGGCTGAAGGGCATCAGAGGAGACGGCTCTTACCATGTTAACTTGGAGAACTGAGGTAAGGGGGTGGCTGACACCTTGTGGACCCTCCTCCTACTCCTTCATGCTACCTGTCTCCGGGAGTCACCCAACTCCAGCCTCTGTTTAAGTCTTCTACTCCTGGAGGCTTGAGTCTTACAGTTGAGAACATGTTCTCCAGGCCCCTGACTGTCTACATCTCCTGGAACATTTCAAGGTTGGCTCTGTGGAGAATGTTGGGAGCTCACTGGTATTAAGGCTGAGTATGTCCTACTTCTGTCTGTCTTTGTTCTTTCTGCTGGGGGCTGGCAGGTGCTAGCAGGTGCACAGAGCACTGGGGGCCCAGAGTGATTGGATGGGGTGGATGGGGTGGGGAGGATGGGCAGGTGAGATTGTGGGAGTGTGGGGAGCGGGGGGAGAGAATGGGGTGAACTCTACCAGACACACACTCACACACAAGAATGGTTGATGAGACTGTGGTGAGTAGGTCACAGAGAGAGAGAGAGAGAGAGAGAGAGAGAGAGAGAGAGAGAGAGAGAGAGGAGCGAGGAAGAGAGAGGAAAAGAAAGGGAGAGGGAAACCTTCACTAAAATCAAAATGACAGTTATTAAGAAGCACACAAGAATGACGGTGACCACAAAGATGGCAAAGGAACTCAAAAGCCTATTCTGATATTTAAATGTGGACAGGCACCTCTTACGTTTATTCGCGCCTGATATTCAGCACTGCCCACCGAGTTCCGCGCTGTGCACCGGTACACGCCCCCATCCCGGATCTGGGGGCCCGTGACGTTCATGTGGCTGATGGTGGTGCCGTCGGACATGGTGTACTGGTTGGTGCGGTGGCTTCCATCCCGCACGATGGGCTCGTCGTCCAGGGCCCAGGTGACCGTGGGGGGCGGGGCGCCCTTGGCAGCACACATCAGTGAGAACTGCTCCCCGGGGTTGACCACCTTCTCGCTGAAGGATGAGACGATTCGGGGCGTGCCGTCTGCGGGGAGCGAGGAGCCCCCTTCAGGGTCACTGAGTCACAGAGAGACTATCCCCCCAGGCCACCCACCCAGTGACTGGGAGGAGGCGAAGTGGCAGCCAGGATGAAGACAAAGGGCTGTCACGTGTGTGCTGTAGGCAAACCCATGAGGTGCAATCACTACCGTGGAGTGAGATGCAAGTGCAGCGTCTTTGAGCAGGTTGCTTCATCGGTGGGTGATAAGAATAACAGTGATGACAATTACTCCCACTTCTTCTGGACACGGTGAAGATTAAGTTAATGACTACATCCAAGATGCTCCTCTAGTTATTAACAAAGACGGCAAGGCTCAGAAGGCGCTGTGCATGAAGGCATGTGGGGGTGGGGTCCGAGTGTAGTTTTGGTACCTGACCATGCCGAAGACAGGGAGTAGCGGCATTTAGCCCTATTAACAAAAGACCTTAAGTTTGAGGTTTAAAATGCAAGTTTCCCAGAGACAGTGGAGGTGATGGGAGTCTGGTTCCAGCCTTAAGCCTTGGCTAACCACATAATCTAGGATGAGACAATTAATTTCATGTATCACCTTCCTACTTCGGCATGTGGGGGTGGAGTTACCACCCTGGTCATCCTTCCCCACTGGATTGGTGTCAGGGATTAAAAAAACATTAAGCACATGGTACCCTATAAATATGTATGCTTATTGTATGTCAGTTAAAAATAAAAAAAAAACTATGTCTGGAGTAGTAGTGCATGCAGGTAATTTCAGCCCTCAGAGGCTGAGCCTGGAGGATTGCTACCAGTTCAAGGCCAGCCTGGTCTACATAGTGAGACCTTGTCTCAAAAATAAATAAATAAGTAAATAAACAAACAAATAAATAAAAGATAAGATAATAAAAGTAGATGCTTAAATAAATAAATAATAAGAAATAAATAAGAAATAAACAGCAGGGCAGATGTCATAGTGTTATTGAAATTCTTCAATGTTACACATCAAAATGCCAATGTTTACCAGAGACCTGGCCAGCCTGCCAGCCCTGTCCCTACCTCTGGATGGAAGAGACGCTTATCTACAACTGGGGAGGACCTGATGCTTTCCTGGGCCTGGGAGGATGTGACAGTGTCACGTGGCCGTTGGCCCTTCCTTTTCCTCCTTGCTTCCCTCTCTCTGCTGGCCCTGCCTTCCTGATTTCCACTCCCAGCTTCATTTCCCATGTCTCTGCTCTCCAGGATCACCCTCCGAGGTGCCAGAATTCTACCGAAGGCAAAATGTTGGCCCCTCCAAGTGCAAAGATGAGCTAGCTGGTGGGGTACTCCTAAGTGGGGGACCCCGAGATGATGGATAGCCATGTCATAGGAGCCTGCCCTGGGATGGTGTATTTGTTGGGGAGAGCGGTGAGGGACTGATTGAGTAAGCATTGGGGCTTGTGCACAGCCCTGCGGGTAGGGGGAGGCACAAGGTCTTAGGTTCGGTGGCTGCCAGGGAAGACCCATCCTTGCAGGCCTGAGGTTGGCATTTTGTTAAAACAGTGGTGGTGTTGGCTTGTTGCTCTCTCTCTCTCTCTCTCTCTCTCTCTCTCTCTCTCTCTCTCTCTCTCTCTCTCTCTCTGTGTGTGTGTGTGTGTGTGTGTTGTAGTAGAAAGGATCATCTGGGGACACACTAAACCTCAACTTGTTGGAAGGTCGGGTTCCTGCCAGCCCTGAAGGCTCTTTTGCACTCACGAGCAAGAGGCATCTCCTCTGTGGCCTCAGCCTGGTTCTGGGGTTCATGGCTGGGCAAGTGGCGTGTAAGCTTGATTTGGTTCTAGTTTTTGGCTAGCCACCTTGTACTGTGCACAGTGTGAACAGGCACACACAGAGGTGCCGTGGAGGGACCCTGGGTGGTGGCAGCTGTAAGAGGAGAGAGAATAGGGTGGAAACGGAGACCCCTGGTTGGAAACAGCCTGTTGAGAAGAGGCCACAGGTTGGAAAGGATTCCTCCGGAAAACCCAGAACCTTGGAGGTTCTAAAGAAACCCCTCTACTAAGAAAGCACTACTAGTAACTGTTGAGGACAAAGGTTAGTATATAATAGTATTGTTAAAAACCCTTGTCTACTGGACATGTGGCCAAAGCCTTGATTTCCTCAACTTCAAAATAGGGGACATTAAAAAGGACCTCCTCCACACAGGGCTCTTGCAAAACTGATTGAGGGCATGGTGCCCGCTGTGTGTGCACTGAGCACTGACAGATGCCTCCCAGCATGGGCAGCACCTCTCAGGGAGCTACAGTCCCACTCGGCCCTGCCACCCACACTCACTCACCTTCCAGCACAATGATGGCAAAGTCCTGGGCTGTCTGGGCCTTGCGGCTGGCAAAGCACTGGTAGGCCCCCGAGTGGCTCTTCTGAGCCGAGGAGATAAGCAGAGTTTCATTGCTGAGCCCGCGGATGGAGATGGCCTCCCCGGGCAGCACCAGTTCAGTGTTGCGGTACCAGCGGATGGTGAAC
Source organism: Peromyscus nudipes (assembly GCA_902168325.1). Lineage (NCBI taxonomy): Eukaryota > Metazoa > Chordata > Mammalia > Rodentia > Cricetidae > Peromyscus > Peromyscus nudipes. Next base: position 16,416 of record CABHPH010154503.1, on the reverse strand, counting down.
TCTGGGGAGCCCGTGAGGGCACAGGACAGGATGACCGTGCTACCGATGCCCGTCTTCAGTTTCTTTGGTGTCAGGGTCACATGAAGGGGGTCTGAGTGGCCAGGTAGGGTAGATGTGAAGGGAGGTGGGAGGAGAGGAAAAAGAAACAAGGAGTTAACTGTGACGGCCTGTGGCTGGATAGACAGAGGTCACAGAGTCTAGCTATTCAAACACACCTGTGTGAGATTTGGGACTAGGAAATCCCCTGCTCTGGGCCTCAGTTTACTTATGGGGCATGTAGGTACAAGCCAGGATTTTCTGAGGAATGTCTTATTCCGATGGCCTCTACTTCCCTAAGGTGGGTCCCTCTGCTTAGGCAGAGCTTCAAGGCTCTCTTAACTCACCCAGAAGCCTGGGACCTTGATTTACATGACACCCAGAAACAGAAGGCACATTTCTTCCTGTCAGCTGCCTGTCATACCCACGCAGGACACTAGCCTCTGCTTTCTGCTAGCTTGGTGTCCTTTGCATGTGGCTGGACTCCATCACCTCCCTGCCCCACATCAATCATCCTCTTTGCTACAGTCTCCTCCTGCTCAGAACTTTCATGGATCCTCCAAACTCAGCATGGTATCCAAAGCCCTCAGAGGCCCAAGGCACCTGCCCCCATCTCCTGTCACTAAGGTTATAAAGCTAGAACATCAATGACCTGCATGTGATTTCTGTCTTCCCTGGAATGTTCTGGCTGCAGAGCCTAAGCTCTAGGCCTAGAATTCTCTGCCTAATTCCTGCTGATCTCTTGTCACTTCTTCCATGGAGTCTTCCTGGATTTCACCTCTCCTCCCATTTTAAATCTCTCTCCTATCTCCCCACCAGGGAATAATCAATGCCATACTGAGCAGTCTGTCTTTTCATTACCCTTTCCCTCATCCTTTGGATGGTGGACACTTGGAAGTAGAAGCATCCTCAGCATTACATCCCCACCAAGACTCAGACTATGAGTATCATTGACTGGATGATGGACTGGTGACAGCCCCAAGTTGGCTTCCCTCACTGATTTCTGTGCCTGAGGGCTCTTGTGCAGGAATTCAGGCTGCAAGAGTGGAGGGACCCAGGGACCTTTCAGGAGGGGATGGCAGGCCTGGGGGGGCGGATGAGAAAAGATTGTACCACTTCCTCTTGAACCTGAGCCTCTAGCAAGCAACTGTGTGTGTGTGTGTGTGTGTTCATACACTGTGGGTATGAACATGTGGACAGTGTGGAAGTCGTGGTCTGCAGCTGACCTGAGGAGTGCGGAATAGTGAGGGGAAGTGTGTATTGGTGCAGGTGTATGGACCCCCAAACTATGTGGGGATTTGGGGAAATGAGTGTGTAGATTTTGGGGAAATGAGTGTGTAGATTTTGGGGGAATGAATGTGTAGATTTTGGATGCTCATGCCTCTGTGTGTGTGTGTGTGTGTGTGTGTGTTTGTGTGTGTGTGTGTCTGCTTACTGTTGTGCACCAGGGCAGGTGTGAATACCAGTCACCCTGGTGATATTTTAAGAGCCTGTGGTAGGTGTGACCTCCTGATTTATTCTCTCTCTCTCTCTCTCTCTCTCTCTCTCTCTCTCTCTCTCTCTCTCTCTCTCTCTCTGTTGTTTTGGCTTTTGAGACAGGATGTGACATAGTCTGTGAGCTTGCCTAGTTTTGAACTCTTAATCCCCCTGTCTCTATCTCCTGGGTACTGGAATCAGAGGTATCCACCTGGATTAGCTGAAACATTTTGGACAGTGTTTAGAACAAGAAGGGAGGTGCTGTTACCGTCCTTCACTGTTAGGATCCGTCTATCTGTCCACGGCTTGCTCATGAGCAATGATTCCCTAGTCCCCTGGGGCAGGCTCTCTTCACGTTTCTAAGCACTTGCGTGCCCGCTGTCCTGGAGCAGTTCTTGGGAGGTCCTTCTGTTCTAGTGTCACTGTGATTGCTTGTGGGGACAACCTCCACTCTGCATTGCAGGTAAATGCACACAAATTGTGGAGGCTTTCTGGGCCATGGGAGGATGTTGAGTCCAGATCTGGCCAGGGAGTCAGATGCGAGGCTGGAAGGCCAGCAGAAGTTCTGCAGTGTCTGTGGCACACCCGAGGGTCTCATGAGAAGGTGGCGAGGGGCTGAGTGCTACCTTGGCCAACCTTTACGGCATAGCGGACTCTGCTGAGGATGGAGTAGAGTCACCCTAGGTAGTTCCTGCCTTGCCAAACTGGAATGACCTCAGGGAACCGTCATGCTCTTGAGTACAATGTTCAGGGGCTCAGGCTAAGGCTGCCTGACACCTGGAGGGGTCCTCACGGGTCCCAGATCCCAGCCCCCTTGGCCGCCTGGCTGGCAGAAAACTCTGGCTGTTAGAGCTCAAAGGAGCCTCTGCATCTTACAGATGTGGGCCAGGTGAAGAGTCAGGATGGACGGTGCTGAGATGGCCTAGGGCACTTCTGTGGCATCAGCCCCTCTGTCTTCACTGCCTCTGTCTGCCCTCTGGGGCTCATAACAGGAGAGGTCTGCAGGGCCTTCCTGCTTTCCATAGCTCTCTGGACCCCCGGGGCTCTGTGCTGGGAGGAACAGGGAAGGAGCAGACTCCATATCCATGGCAGCTCCAGGTGCAGCTGACTTGGACGCCTCTGCTCAATGTCTGGTCTGATGGGTCAGGACCCTTGCCAATTATTCCTCAATACTTAGACTGTCACCCTAGATGGAGACACAGTTCCGCCTTGTGGATTAACATCAGTATTGACACTCTCAGCCAGACACAGCCTTCCCCTAACAAGCCCAGGAGCTCTCCCTCTTCATGAGCTCCCCACAAGACCACCCCCCAACAGCCTGCTTGACTCCTGGAGAGACCACGTGACTGGAGATCATAGTTACTGCTGATGATACCAGGACTGAAAGGCAGGGCTGGTTTCAAACCAGTGGCCTCTCCAAGCCATAATCTGCCCTCTTAGCCACTAGGAGCTCCTCTTGGGGTAGTAGGAGGCAGGAGCAGGTCCTGCATGGTCATGGTACTCCATCACACAGAGGTTAGTACTCCCGAAGTCTCCTAGGGCTGCAGAAGGCTCCCGACTCACCGATGACTGTGAGGATGCCGTTGACCTCTGCTGACCCGAAGGTGTTAGTGACCTCACAGATGTAGGTGCCACTGTCCTCAGTGCGCAGGTCACTGATGGTCAGCCCTGTGATACGCTTAGCCCAGCGGCTGTCAGCAGGGATGGGCCGGCCATCTTTGAGCCAGCGGATGGCAGGGATGGGGTAGCCAGAGGCAGCACAGGGCAGCTCCACTGCATGGCCGGTCCACACTTCCTGGGAGTGGAAGCCATCCAGGATTGTGGGGATGGACTCTGCAGGGTCTGCAAGAAGAGAGGGTCAGTAACTGAGGCCATCCTGGGTGGAGGAAATAGGAGTGAGGTAAGGGAAGCAAGACCTCCAGACAGAAGTCCCTTCCCCAAGCTTACAGAGAGCAGGTTCCAGGGTGGCAGCATTTCCCGAGGAGTGCATGTGTCCTCCATGCGTGTGCCTAGACCAGGCTGAGCCCTGAGACCCATGCCTGTGAGCCAGGCTGCGAGGACGGCTGAGGACATGGCAGAGCTCAAAGCCAGAGGGTCAGAAGGAGTGACAAAGGAGGACACGTGTGACAGCTCCCTTCACCCTGGTCTCAAGACTTGACAGTGGTGTCTACGTTTTGCAGTGATTGGTGGGCCTCTGTCTGGGCCCCAAACTAGACTGGAGATAACCGCAAAATGGGTGAACAGTTGGGGCACCGTGTCCTGTCTTGAAGTTTGGGTTATGAGCCTAGCCTTTAATGGCTAAGCCAGCTCTTTAGTCCCTTGTCTTGCCTTCGGCTCATATTCTGGGCAGGCTCAGAGGGACTGGTTCATATGTCAGAGCCCAGAACAGTATGACAGGAAAGCCGAGAGAAGCCAGCCCCTGTGAAACCTGTGACCCTCGATGGTGGAAGACACAAGCCCCAGTGGCTGAGGTGTCCGGGTCATTTATGAGTGTTCCTGTCTACTCTCTCAGTCCAGCTCTTCACGGATAGGCGTTTCTGGGATTCTGACCCTCGGGTCCCACCTCTGCTGTCAAGGGTCCACCAGCTCTTCTGTATAGCACACCTCACTGGGGTCTCTAGCCAAGATTGGCCTTAAACTCACATCACCAAGGATGACCTTGAACGTCAAAAAAATTAGCACAGTGCGTGTGTGAGCGTGTGTGTGTGTGCTTGTATGCACTTTTGAGCACACGAGTATGCATGTGCCGTGGGTGAGGTGTTGAAGTCAGAGAAGAACTTACAGGAGTTGAGTCTCTCCTTCCACTGTGTGGGCCCAAGGGAATCTAACACAGGTTGTCAGGCTTGGTGGCACCTTTACCACTGGGCCATCTTACTGCCCCATGATCTTGAACTCCTGGTCATCTGGCCTTTGCCCTGTGAGTCTTGCGATTACAGGCATGTGTCACCACGCCTACTTTATTCTGTGCTTGAGATCAAACCCAGGGCATTCCATATGATAAGCAAGCTAATGGAGTTGTATCCCCAGGTTTCCCCAGCACACCCTTCTTTTCTTTCTGCTTAGCAGTCCAGGCTTCTCCCAAGTGCTTGGCGACCCTCCCCTCTTATCCTCTGGAGTGCAGGGATTCTCAGGCACGAGCTTCCAGATCTGGCTTTTAGACTGACTCTCTCAAAGCTGTCTACAACCCAGCTCTGGCTGTGGCCTGTCCCAGCCTCACTCCACACTAAAGGCAAGCTGGGTCACCGAGACATCCAGCCAGCCTGCTCTGCACAGCCCTCTCTGACTCACTGTTCCCAAGCCAGCCGTCGGTTTCTCACACACACCTCCTCCCTAACTGCTGTCCCCCTCTCTGGACTCCCATGGAGCTTCCTTTTTCTTCTTTCCTTTTCAAACAATTCTTTTTCCTTTTTTTTTTTAACAAAACATGGGAAATTATTTTTTTTGAACGGGTAATATATGCAGGTGCAAAGCTTCAGGAAGCCAAAGAGCACAGATGGAAAGGGGGCTCCCCCAGCCCCTGGCCTTAGCCTGCTGTCTGCCCCTTGAGGCCACAACTGCAGCTACCTGTCTTTCTTTTTTTAACGGCAGCTGCCGCGGGCCAGGCATCCATCTTCCCAGAAGACAGCCAGGCTTCTTGAGGCAGTGTTGACCTGTGATGTCCCTCCTGTGCCCAGCGTGGAGCAGGGTTCCTGCCTGTTGAACCTTCTATTTCTCGTGTGTGTGTGTGTGTGTGTGTGTGTGTGTGTGTGTACACTCAGGAATGAAGGTGTGCCAGTGAACTGAGTTTGCTGGATAAACTCCACACTGAGGATTTTATGAACTAGAGCCGCATTGTGACTACAGAGAACACAGAGAGACGAGGTTGCTGAGACCAGAGAAGTGTGGGGACCAGCCCAGAGCCACATGGCAGACCAGAGTTCTGAAAGTAGGTTGTTCATATCCTTGTTCAGCAGATGGGGCCCCAGATGGAAGAATCTAACATGCTCAATCTTGTTCGGGGGTGAACAGGGGAGCTTCTGACCCCCCACACTCCCTTCACCAGTGGGGCCATCTGCTCTTTGCTCTTGCCCCTTGAAGAGAGCTGAGACCTGGAGTCTCTCTGGAAGAGAGACTTTCCAGAAGGTTCTTCTTTGTCTCTACCTGTGGCTGGGACTCAGGAGGCCCAAATGCCAGTCCTGCGTGCTCTCTAGTCGGCCCTGAGACGTTGGGTGAGTCTCACGACTTCTGCACCGGGTGTCTTCTCCGCACACAGTGGAGGTGACCATGGTGCCTCCGTGTCTAACGTTATTTTCCTAGGCACCGCACGGCGGGATGCATGCTCTGGTGCCTCACAGGCACAGGAGGTGCAGATGCAGCTGTGATTGTCATTTGAGGCTCATCTTCTCCCCGTGCCAGACTGTCCTCTCCCCTCCTCCACCCCAGTGGGGATGGCTGATTGGTTGGGATCAACAGAGCCAGTGCCAGAGAAGAATTACTCAATGCGACACTTAATTGATGTGAAATACACAAATTCCATGGCACGGGGCAGAATTTACAAGCGGAGGGGCTGCCAGGGTGGTGGAGGAGGGGCGGGGTAGGGACAGAGAATTAATCACTGAGGCCCAGGCGTGAAATTAAATTGGGGGGTGGTGGTGGTGGTGGCAGAGAAAAGAAGCCTCTTTCATTACGGGGGAGCAGAGAAGAAAAGGGCCATGGGGTATACACGTGACATCCTGGGGGACTAGGCGCTGCCAGCATGGGCACTGGGCTGGGAAAAGACAGCCAGCCCTGCCTGAGGTTGTGGTGCCCCAGGTCAGGCTGCTGGGATGTCCTGTGATGTCTGGGTCAAGGCTGGAACCAGGGCGCAGGGTGTCTGTTCCATGACTGTCCTGCATGTGCTGGGGGACAGGAAGCTGGTTTTATATCCTGTCTGGTCCTTGATCTCTGTCTCCAGGTGAGGAGGCCCATACTAGGTTGTCTGGGATGCTGGTGCTCCGTTGAATGCTTGCGGGAAACTCTCTAGAAAGCCCTAAGTCATGTGGGGCAGGTGTTACCTTGGAGAATTTGGACTTAGACTCTTTGTAACTGCCCTGTTTGACTTAGAAAACAGAAAAATAAAAGTTGTCTACTCCTGTCCCCGCCTTGGTCAATGCGACAGGAATAGAGGAGGGGGACAGGGCAGGAACAGCAGGTTAACGATGCAGATCTCCCTGCCAAAGCTGCAGCCTGACTTCCGGAGGCTTCACAGGCATCAGGTACCATTGAACTCCACACACTGTGGCCTGTGACCTCCTTATGACCGCCCTGCTAACTGTATTTGTCATTCTTGGTTCTCAGACCCGGGAGTGGAGGTTAGAGACTCAATGGGATGCTTGGTAACACGGCTCACAATGAGCCTCTTGCCTTCTTGCATCATCTCCAGCCCCAGGGGCAGCCGCTTCTGGTTCCTCTCACCTTTGTATGTGGGGAACCCTTTCAGGACCTCATGGGCCCTGTGATGGAACAGATGCTTCCTTAGGACAGGCTGGGCTTAGGGGTGGGTAGGGGCAGTGAGCTGGTGAGCCTGGAGGTCGCAGCTCTCCTGATGCTGTCCCCCGCTTCCCTCTCATATCACTTGCGTTTTTGCAGAGACAAGCAGCTTGCAGACAAGCTGCCTTGTCACATCCTATCACATCAGGGTCCTGTGTCACTGCACGGCCTCCCTTCCTCTCCCTGCTGTTCCCTTCCCTCCAGCATCTCGCTTCCTCTCCTTTACTTCCCTTTGTCTCTGTGTCTCTCTGGTCCAGGTCCAGGTCTCCTCTCCCGGTCACCATTCCCTCTGAGCCCAGGCCCTTCTCCCGGGTTGACCTTTGTATCTGACCTCTGTTCCTTAAGGTAGGGTCTTATCTCTGAGTCCTGGGGGGTATGCTGTCTCTCTTACTGTCCCCCCACTGTGCCTTTTACCCACCATGATGGTGTAGGACGAGGAAGAGAAAAGCTGGCACAGCCTCCAGCTTCCAGAATCTGTTCTTTTGAGGGACCCCTCCCTAATTCTCACACCTTACCCCCAAAGCTGGAGATCCAACCATCAGAGCAGAGAATGAAGGGCTTGATGGAGGAGAGTAGAACAGGCTGCAAGAGAAGGTTTCTGGGCCTCCCACCCCTGCACTGTATGAGAAGCATGCAAATGAGATGCAAAACACCATGCAAACAAGGCCCTGTAATTTGGAAGCAAACCACTCCAGGGCAGCACACTCTGAATTGGCTGCAGATCCAAAATTCCTACCAAACGGTCTTTGCTCTGGCCCAGTGTCATCCCCTCACACAGAAGCACAGTTTCCATTGGTGCTCATTAATGCCGTAAATGTTTACTTGGTACCTATTGTGTGCTACACACGGGACCAGACGTCAGAGACGCGAGGGTCACACAGGGGAGCCTGGTGATTGCCTCCCGATTTCTGCCCTCTCAATCCTGTTTTCAGCCATGCTGGGCAGGTGAGATGGGTCCCCGGGGAGTCACCCGCTGACGAAGGCTGACCTCTGCAAGCCACAGACAGCAGAAGCAGGCAGAGGGGCTGAGTCCTTCCCTGGGGCCTGGCAGGGGGCATTACCTCGTGGTTTTAATCCCCCTGAAGTGAAGTTCTATCAGTTCATCCTCCCTCTAAAAGCCATTCCACCCCCCCACCTCCTCAAGGCAAGGATGCTTAAACTGTAGGTCAAAAACCCTCAGGAGGTTGTGATGGCCATTCTGTGGGTTCCAATCAGCATCGAGAAAAATCAAAATAGCATGGGATGCAATAGAAAACATTAGATGCTGAAGATGTAGAGTTGGTTGTGTGCTTGCCTAGCATGTCCTGGGTTTGACCCTCAACACAGCATCAATCCAGAGTGGTGGCACATTTATAATCCATGTGCTCAGGAGATGGAGGCAGGTGAATCAGAAGTTCAAGGGCATCCTCACGCCAGTCTGAAGACTCAGACTTCATGAGACTCAGTCTCAGAAAACAAAAAGACAAAACCAGATCAAACCTGACAAACAACAAAACCCACGCTGCAGAAAGTATCAGAAACTTGGTGTGATGATGCGTGCTTGTGATCCCAGAACTTGGGAAGCTGAGGCAAGAAGATCACCGCATGTTTCAGGTCAGCCGTCTCTAAAAGACTCCCCTCCCCCTGCAAAGGAAGTATCAGAGCCTGTGGTGACAGTGTGGGGAAAAACCCAGTATGCATTGTACAGGTGATGTAAGAACATCTGTCTGTGGATGGATGGATGGATGGATGTCAAAAACTTGGAGCTACTAGTGGAGAAAGCTTTATGAAGGGAGCCATATGCCTTTCCCCTTCTTTGCCAGAGGTGGTGTGTGGGTGTTCTACTGACCCTCCCTGCCTTCAGCGGAAGGGTACTACAGCCAGAGGGACTAGAGTGTGAATTCTGACTGGGCCTCCCAACTGGTTCAATAGCTCAGGCTGGCCACTGGACTCTCGTAGGAAATACAGAACATTATATACACCTCACAGGGCTGTGGGTGCTGACCAGGTAGCACAAGGAGGGCTACCTGATACACAGGGCACAACACGCATCCTCCATCTTTCCTCAGACACCACAATCACCCCAGAACAAGAATCTCTTAGGAACATTTATCATTTATGTTCTACATGCTCTCCAGTGCTGTGAGGTGGCTTCCAACAAAGTACACACACACACACACACACACACACACACACACACACAAAACAAAACAAAAAAAAGCCCCCCCCCCAAAACAACCAACCAACCAACCAACCAACCAACCAAACAAACAAACAAAAACCCCAGAATCTTTGGGAATACTTAGAGACACAAGGAAACGAAAAACCCTCCTGGTGACTACAGATTTTAACGATGAGATTCTTGACAAGGATGGCAAACAGAGGAAGTGGCGGTGGCTGAGGGAGTGGAGAGGGTAATTCTGCCTGAGAACCAGAACTTCATCAGACACACGGAAACGTTTTCAATCCTCCAGGAGAGCCAGATGTGGTCTGGCGGTGGTTCCTGGACTGAAGAAACCTCCAGAAAAGCTCTTACATCAAGGCTACTTGACCCAAGCTGGATGAAGTCTAGCCCAGGGGTATCTCTGTCCACGACTGTTACTTTCTTTCTCAGAGTGGATACGCAGGGCATCCCGTATCCATGGAGGGTCAGTGTGCCCCAGGAAAGCCGCCTACCTGTCACAGAGAGCCGAGCCCCGTTGCTCTGACGAGTCTCCCCACTGTATTTGTGCTTCGTAATGCAGCGGTAGGTGGAGAGAGCGTCTTCCTTCTGCACGTCTGAGATGTACAGCCCACCGTGTGATGTGATGGAAAACCTGTTTTCTGGAGACACAACGGGATAGAGCCCGTTACTTCTGGCTGAGGCAGCTCTGACTGGCAGGTAGCCTGCCTGGAGCCATCTTGAGCCAAGGCAGTGGAGAAAACCAGGGATGAGGCAGTGTGGCCTCACAGATGTGCCATGGCCAATAGACAAGGCTTTTAACCACACAGCAACACAACGACAAGTAGAAATGTTGGTACTTCCCCCCCCCCCACTGTCGTCACTATGTAGCCCTGGCTGGTTTCAAACTCAGGACCTTCTTGCCTCTGTCTTGAAGTACGGATTGCAGTATACGCCATCACACCTGACAAGGAATTGGGCTTTAGAGTCAGACCGAGTGAAATCAGTGTCTCCATTGGGTTTTTCTACTTATTAACTGGCTATCTTGGGCATTGCTTAGCCCCCTGAGTCTTAGACATACGATCAAGTGCAGATACTCCTGCATAGGTTGGATATATCAAACATCTGCATGCAGAAAGTGCTCACGCAGTGTGGAGGAGTCCTCTCATTTCCTACCCTCTGGTAAGAGTCTGCAAAACGTCCTCATTCATCGCGCACTGGCTCCTAGAATTGCTGGTCTCCATTTTAGTGGAAGAAGTGATTGGCCCGGACTGCCATCAGTCACTGGACCAGAACTTAGGGGTTCTGACTCTCAGCCTTCCTTCTACATCAAGCCAAACAAAGCCTTTGGAATAGCTGGTCTCTGTTTTAAGGGAGGAAGGAAATGCGTAGTGAAGAGATTGGCCTGGACCACCGTCAGTCACAGGCTGGAACTTGGGGGTTCTGACTCCTAGGCTTCCTTCTGAGCCAAACACAAGCTTAAATTCTTTCTGCCCTGGGGCTGTGGAGAGGCAGACACGGTTATCACCAACAGTCGCAAACAACCGAACAACTGTGGGACAAGCTCTGGGTTTACTGTGGTGCCACTGTTCTTGCCTCACTATCCCCGCTGGGGTTTGACAGGGAAGCAGAGTAGGCTGGCCATGGGGCACTCACTTGGTTGCTATTGTTAAACCTGTCCACAGGAATAGTGGCCTTCTCTGTGTAGGTTCCCCAGCGAACCCTGACTCTGAGCTGATGAGAGCTGATTTAAGGGAAGAGGTGGCCTTGGGTTGGGGAGTGGCTGGTGGCAGCTGAGGACTAAGCTTACTGAGAACAGAAGAGATCAGACAGACTGGGGCCGCACCTGGGCTCCACTGTTACCCTTAAGTGATAGTGCTTATCCAGGAAGGATGGGGTCAGGGTAGGGGAGTGATGTGAAACCATCGGATGAGCCTGTCAGCATGGCAGGCTCTAGGATGAACCCTACATCTACAATCTGGGTCTTATAGAGGTCTGCCTTCCTCTACCTGGGGCAGACTCACAGTCTCTCCCCCTACCCCAGCAGGAAGAGCTCTAGCTGTGACTTACCCTTCATGCATGCCCCAAGCACACACTTAGGGGTGATCGTGTGTGTGTGTGTGTGTGTGTGTGTGTGTGTGTGTGTGTGTATGCACGCTCCTGTAGACCAGAAGACATACCCCTCAGCATCTGTTAATGTCTTTGGTTTTTTGTTTGTTTTGTTTTTTGCGAAAGTATCTCGCTGGCCTGGGATTGACCACGTAGGCTAGGCTGGTTGGTCAGTGAGCTCCAGGGACCTGCCTGTCTCCACCTCTCTGGAGCTGGGATTACTAATGAGCACTACCACATCAGGGTTTTGTTATATGGATTCTGGGGATTGAACTCAGGCAAGCAGTTTCCCGAATAAGCACCTCCCTGGTCCATAAATTCAGTTCTGAGCATCAAGAGGTGAGGATGAAAGCCAGACACTTTCCTCCTCAGAGGCTGTAAAACTGCAGGATGACAAGTTTAAAGTTTCTCTGGGTTTCTTTTGAATAAATATTTATTGATTTGTGTGTGTGTGTGTGTGTGTGTGTGGTGTGTGTGTAGATCAAAGGACAGATTGTGCGAGTCAGTTCTCTCCTCCCACCACGTGTGTTCTGGGGGCTGGGCTCCAGTTGCCAGGCTTGGCAGCAAACACTCTTACTCACGTAACCATCTCACCAGCCCTTCATAGTTATTTCTTCAATATGGCTTTAAATAACTTCATCAATCTGGGCTCTTCTGAATGAATTTTGGTCTAGCTACAATCTTCCTAATCACTTCTCTCTTCCTTCCCCTCCCTCTCTCCTCTTCTCTACAGTGCCCTGGGCCAGCACCAGCCAGGCTTTTCTCCAAGTGTGAAGCCCTAAAAATCACATTCTGCTGATCTAGGTAGAAAAGAAAAACACTCGACTTCATGTAACACAGCGCTCACTTTTTTGGTGAGATAGTATGACGGAGGAGGCAGCGTAGTCAGCTAAAGCCCTGATTTATTCTTGTGACCCCGGCTGGTTACTTTTCTCTGCATCCCCTGTGGACTTACTCCTAGGTCATCTAGGTCATCCCATGGTCCAGCTGCCTCTTGTTGGGAGTTCTCCTGGCCGATCCCACGGACACCAGCAGCTGTCCTCCTCTGGGTGACCAGGGAGACAGGCACCATGCGGAAAGTCAAAAAGGGAAGGAGGGGGCTGACAGAGCCCCCTGCCCCCTGTGTGTTGGGACGTGACATCCTAAAGTCAAGTATAAAAGCCCCCTGGACATCAAGTGTAAAAGGCAACTGGAACTGAGGTGCAGAGCTACTGTGGGGTGTCACTGTGGATCAGAGGATGGGGAGGAGTTGTAGGGGGAAGCCAGGAAAGCCATCAAAGCAGTGTTAGCAGCCCTCAGGTACCCCAGCCCTGGTCAGCCTGAATCCTGGGGTCCTGGTCACCAGCACCCCAGGACCCACATAGCCATGTGCTACTGGGATTCTGCACCCAGAGTGGAGGGTGGGTGGGGTGATGCTGCTGCTGGTGGGGATCTGGGTTTCTATAGCAACCAGCAGCTGCTGCATCGGATGTTTCCCATCCTTCATTGTCCTCATTTTCCCCTCCCTTCCCCCAGTGCATATTTAATTGCAGTAGCGTGTTCTCTCTCTCTCTCTCTCTCTCTCTCTCTCTCTCTCTCTCTCTCTCT
>CABHPH010154502.1:0-10611 GCA_902168325.1 Peromyscus nudipes | reverse complement strand
CACCTGTGTGGCCTGGACAGGCGTCTCCATGACGGGTAAGGTGACCTGCTGACGTCCCACGCAACCTAAGTCAGAAGCTCATTTTTTAATAAAAGGGGGACCTGTAGGGTCCTGGCCCCCGTTTTGGGTAACTGTTGCCTTGCTTGCGGACCTTGACCTTGATATTCTCCCTATGCTAATTCCCTGCCAGGTTCCACCCTCCTGAATGCTTAAGGGAAGTTCCTTGCCTGGTACCCTGAATAATGGGCGTTAACAGATTAGAAGCAAGATTGTAAAACATCAGTAGCGAACTTCTGCCCTCCGGGGTCCTCCCATTGTGCTGTAAGCCTGTATTTAAGACCTCCTCCCCCTTAAATAAATGACATTCAACATTTAAAATTAATATATATATTATATATATAATTGAATGAATACTGTGAATGTTATATATGAATACCACAAGTGTGATTAATATCATGAGTGTAATTAATGAATATCATGAATGTAATTTCAAAAAATAAATAAGTAAAGTAAAAAAAAAAAATTGACAGATGCAGGACGCTTCTACCAGGCCCTGCCTTTTGGGCTTCTCAGAGGTACCCTATGACTGTGGGCACAGTGGATGCCAGTGAAGGCAGATGGCACAGAAGGGCTGGCAGAGAAGGCAGAAGCCGCTGAGGGATCTAAGGGGGCTAGAGACAGGAGGAAGAGGAGAATATTTGAGGGGGCTGCGTTAAGGGGGAAAGAGATGCTGGTTTTTTGGTTTTGTTTTGTTTTGTTTTTCAAATCAAGAGTCACTATTGCTCCAGAGCCAGGAGGAGCCTGGTGGTGGCCCTCTGGGGAAGGCACGGGCAGATACAATCTGAAGTCTGCAAGATGCCACACGGTCAGCTAAGGCATAGTGTGGGGCAATAAAGATTTATGAGAGACTGAGCAGACGTCAAGCCTGTGACTGGCAAAGACAGCTGTGCTGTGTTTTGTCAACTTGACCCAGGCTCGGGTCATTTCGGCAGAAGAAGGTCAACTGACAAGATGTCTCTATGGGATTGGCCTGTGGGTGAGTTTGTGGGGCATTTCTTGATTGGTGATTGGTGTTGGGGGGCCCCGGCTAGTTTGGTGCTGCCACACCTGGGCAGGTGGTCCTGGGGTGTATAAGGAAGCAGGCTGGGCAAGCCAGGAGGAGCAAGCCAGTAAGCAGCACCCCTCCATGGCCTCTGCATCAGCTCCTGCCTCCAGGTTCCTGACCTGTGTGAGTTCCTGTCCTGACTTTCCTTCATAATGGACCATTATGGGAACCTATAAGCCACATAAACCCTTTCCTTCCAAGTTGTTTTGGGCTAGTGTTTTCACATAGCAAGAGAAAAGCAAATGATCACACTGCTCTTGGATGGCCACAGCTGAGTATGACGGCTCCGAAAATGGAGCAACCCTTTCTCTAGTGTTTTCCAAGAAGGAGGAGGGTTGGAGTGGGGCAAGCCAGTCATCCAGGCCTTAGGATTACCCATGCAGCAGAAGTAGGCCGCTGGGTGGTGCTAACCAGTTGCCTTGGGCTGGGGAAAGGAAAGGAGATGAAAAATTTCTCAGAAGCCAATCTTATGCCATCCTGGCACCCTCCTGGCCCCAGCTGGACACCATCAACAGCCCTTAGAGCAGTGGTTCTCAACCTTCCTGATGCCGGGAATCTTAATACAGTTTCTCATGTTGTGCTGACCCCAACCACCAAATCATGTCGATGCTACTTCAGAACTATAATTTTGCTCCTGTTATGAACCATAATGTGAATGATTTTGGAGACAGACTTTTGTTAATGAGTCACGACCCACAGGTTTAGGACCAATGCCTTAGACAATGCTGTGAGGAAAGATCGTGCTGGAGCCTCCCTGCACAGAGCTGCGCCAAGGAAACACTGCTTCCTCTTTCAGGAACTTCCATTGGAGCTGTTATTAAGGATGCTCTCAGGCCAAGAAACACCGTTCAGGGAGCAGGCCCTCTCTGATCTTGTTCACATCAGGAAGTGGAGAAAACCAGTGGACACAGACCCATTTCAAAAGTGAGTAAGTAGCTCATGGAGCATTTGTTAAAAGTGACAGGTCTGGGGAATTGTGATCAGAAATCATGTGTTACTCTTCTCAGTCAGAGACAGGTCAGAGTCCATGGAGTCCTTCGAAGAGAACTAAGTGTAGGAACCCTAGAGATGATGGGTTCTGAAGTTCACAGATGCAGAACACTGATATTACTGCAGTGTCCTGAAGTGTCCAGTGGCTTACAGCTCTCAGAGGGGATGAAAGGGTGTTGAGACTGCACCTCTTACACATGTGTACATGCACACATTCATGCACTGGTGTTCACACATGCACACATCAATGTATTCACAAACATTCACGTGTTCACACACTTGTGTATACACCCATGTACACACATGTAGTCACACCCAAACACACACACACACACACACACACACACAAACACACACACACTCTCCCGGACATACTCACACATTTACATACACACTACCATCATCCATCTGCCTCAATGAAACCAAAATAAAATTTGCCAGGTTTGAAAGGTTTCCTTTACTATGAAAAATGCCGTGTGTGGCCACTGCAGAGGATCAGGATGGTTGATGAAAACTCAGAAATTGATGGAGTCCACCTGAGACCTTTTTCTTCTGGCTTGCAGCTCCCAGGGAACCAGCGGCTGGACAGCAGGACCTCTCAGTAATGGCAATCTGGAGGTGGAAAAGCAGGGTGGTTGGTAAGCATGTCAAGGAGCCATGAGTGCCTGTGCTCAGAAGTGTGGCTGGCATATAACCAACAGGTGCCAAGGAAGGACAAAATGGGAAAGGATGACACCCAAGCCTTGGCAATCCCTGAGGGCCTGTTCTCCCCAAACACTAGAAATTTCCCAGAGGAACCTGATGACCAGTGTGTGTGGTCACACAACAAACCACCGGGGGGGCGGGGGAATCACTCAATCAGTAAAACACCTGCTGCCCACGCCTGTGTGTCAGAGTTCCGATCCTTAGAACCCACATAAAAAGGCAGGTGTGGTGGGACATGTCTATAACCTTCCTGTTGGGAGTGGGTTGAGTGGACATAGACAGACCCCTGGAGCTCACTGTCCAGCCAGCCTACCCAATCAGTGAACTCTAAGTTCAAAGAGGGACCTGTTGGAGAGGGGCTAAGGGAGACATCCCACATCAAACTCCAGCCTCCACACACCTGTGAATGTACACACACACACACACACACACACACAGGAGATGTCCTCAGCAGGTGGGAGTGGATGGGAGCAGCTCATGCCGGGCGACAGGTGGGCCCCCACTTGTAACCATTTACCTTCCACAGACTGAGGGAAGAAACACCAGGGCACCTCAAAGATCAGGTTGGAAAAGCAGCAGCTTCGAGCAGTGCAATTCTCAGGACTGATGCCCGGGTACCCACAGTTCTTTCGGGCTGACACTTCCATGACACACTGCTCCGATTCTGGTAATGGGGGAGGCGGGGGGAAGCAGCATACAAGACTGTGTTAAGCTAGTCACTCACTGAAGGCCACCAGTCCCACCTTCCCAGAGACATTGGAGTTGCAGCCTCAGTGTGTCCTAAGGAGCTCCTTGGGTTGGTATCTCTCAGCACAGTAATAGCTAGGGACTGTCTCTGCTTCCCACAGGAGGACACTAGTGTAAAAAGGTCAGCACAGGTGGGAATATCTGCAGAACCAGAACCTTGGGAAAAACCATATCACCTATTTTGGACTCAGTGTTCAGCTCTGTGAAATGTGTGTAGCCCACTGTACCAAGCCCAAGGGAAACTTGAAAACCCTGATCTTGAAAAGGACCTAGCACACGGCCACCCACCTACCCGGTTTTCCTTTAAAGTATATGGAACCCTGGGGAGAAAATTCCCTATCATGAGTGTGACCCAATGGCAAGGACCATGACTGGGTGGACACACACACAAACTGTATTCACAGTTTGCCCTGTCTTGAAATACATTCTGGAAAAAGTTGCCAGAAGCCTCAATATTCTGTTAAAAGTCTGAAATCTGTTTGCAAGGGTGGTGATGTTGTCTTACCCGATGTCTCTATTTCCTTTCCAAAGCTTCTTTGGAATTATCGTTATATTTATAAAGGGAAAACATTTAAGTCTGCTCACAGGCAAGTGTAGATAGATACAGGGCGTGGGGGTGGCGGGGAAGGTCTAGAAGAGGCACTAAGGCTTACTTTTCATAAACTTGGTCTAGCTCTAGACAAACAACCAGGCTTCCAAGAACTTGCTCTAGACCTTGTCCAGGGTGTGGTTCTAAGCTGACATCTGGAGGAGGTCCCGGATCTCCAGTGTTTACCTTGTTTTGGAAGTGGGTGGAAACACCAGGGTACCCCACCAACGCTGGAGTCAAAGCAACATCCAAGATCGAAGCACTGGTCGCTGGTGATGCCCGGGAAGCCACAGTTCTTTCTGTTATGTGGTGTCATCCTAGAGCACTGGCAGGGAGCTGTGGATAGATCCATCCATGATCAACTCTATCCAGGGTGCCATTTGCCTGCCTCAACCTGCTCTGGGCCCTCAGGGACCTTCCAAAGTCCCATGACCCCAGGACTGACATGGGGTCTTATTTTGCCCGTGTTAGAGCTGTCTGGCTTCCTCCTGAAGAAACCACAGGATTTCATAGAAACAGCTTCATTTGTTAAAAAAAAGAAACAAGGCCACACAAACCTTCTGTGAAGATGAGGGCCCTGTGGACCTGGGCAGAGATCAAGGTAGAAGGTGAGCAAGATGGGCCCAGGGCAGCAGGCCCTGCTGTCCTCCTAACCAGGTTGACACCTGTGGACATGGCCCTTCTGAACAAGAGTCACTGGTTGAGCCCCACAGAGGCACCCAGACTGCAGGGTGCTGTCTTGCTC
Source organism: Peromyscus nudipes (assembly GCA_902168325.1). Lineage (NCBI taxonomy): Eukaryota > Metazoa > Chordata > Mammalia > Rodentia > Cricetidae > Peromyscus > Peromyscus nudipes. The sequence continues at coordinate 5,730 of CABHPH010154502.1, read as the reverse complement.
CTTAAAAGCTGTCACCCTGCCTTTGTCCTTTGAGGGAACATCTAGAAAACCCCACCTAGTACAGGTGATGGGTGACCCACAGCCCACCACTCATGAGGACTCAAACATGTTCCACCTCCCACCTGAGGGGTCACCCCTGGACTTTTACTTACAGGGTTTCTCACCCTCCACCAGAGCATACAGCCCCAAGACAAGGACCACTGCCAGAAGAGGGGCGCCTCGAGGTCCCATGTCTGCTCCGCTGTACCTGGGCAGCCTGCAGAATGATCAGTTCCCACTGGTTGGTGTTTTATTGGCTCCTGTCTGTTTGCTCAATGGCTCTGATAACCGCCCCCTACCAGTGCCTCCAGCCCTCTGGATCCTTTGTCCTGAAGAGCTGACATAGCTCCACGTGGAGGCCTGGAGGAGGTGGGAGAAAATCCTGAGATTGCATTCACACAAGGCTTCCAGGCTGGGTCAGGCTGGCCTCCATAAGCATAGCTCCCCCTACCCATGGCAGGAAGCAGGGTCCTGCCAGGCTACTGACGTGGGGAATGGGCCACGTGTGCAGCTGGAGCTGGGCTCTCTCAGGGACACACCCAGGAAGGGATTAGCCATGTGTTAGCCTGGATAAAGTTTGTGGCTCTCATAGTGACATCTGATTTTTTTTTTTTAATATTTGTAGTGAGGCTATATGAGAAATGAACAGCACAGAGAAGGACATTCCCTACAAGAGCCTTCTCGGGTTGGGGATCCCACAAGACTGTGGGAGGCATCTCTCAGGGTACCTATTTTGCACCCCTGATTCAGAGCTTACCCTCCCTCACCTTCTTCCCTGCCAGCCTCAAGGACTGTGTCCACAGAGACCAGATGACAGGGCCCAAAGGAGCAGTCGGGACAGGCAGTTTTTATCACCCCTGAAGTTGGACATTCTTTGTCCCACAGGGATCCTTTGCATTCCCTCGGATGGTACCCAACACTGAGATGTCCACAGTGAGATACCCTGGAGAAGGACTTTGTAAACTGGACACAGAGAACAAAAGCCAGGGGTTCATGAGAACTCAAAAGAGAAATGACAGAGTAGAAGAGGAGAGAGGGACTGTGTGTGTTCCTTGGGGCTGAAGGGATGTGTCTAGCTGTGGGTGACAGGCTACAGAGTCAGTGACTGGGATACAGAATCTGAAAGCCTTGGCCTCATCCCAGGCTCCATGGGTAGATCTGAATCCTCAGTGCCTCTCTTGGATCTTCCCCCTCAGTCCTGAAAACCCAGTAAGAGTCCATTTCTCTGCAGCACACTCCAGCCCCGCTCTCACTCTCTTGCTCAGCGTTGGGTGTTTTGTTTGTTGTCAACTTGACACAAATCAGGGTCATCTGGCAGGAGGAGACAGTCGTTCTGCTTCTATAAGAAAGCAGGCTGAGCAAGCCATGGGGAGCAAGCCAGCAAGCAGCATTTCTACATGGTCTCTGCTTTAGTTTCGGCCTCCACGTTCCTGCTTGGGGGTCCTACCCTGACTTCCCTCACTGACTGACTGTGATAGAGCTGTGGAAGCCAAATAAACCCTTTTGCTCTCCAAGCTTCTTTAGGCAGCAGACTAGGACAAACATCAAATTGACGAGCTGATCCATCACCCATTATCTCAAACAATCTCATTCCTTCCTCCTCTCTGGTCCACATCCTAACCCAACTCCTCCTGCCCTGCCAGAAGTTCTTCTGGAGGCCCATGTCCCCTGAAGAGACACTCACCCTACTCTGCCACTCCCCTTGAGCTTGCCCCCCCACCCCCCTCTCCCCTGTAGAAGCCTGTGCCCTACAGATAACCATTGCATCAGTGTTGATGTGGAGCTGAGGGTACAACAGTATTCAGCCATATCTGCAGAACCAGACCATGGTCCCACCACACAGGCTCAGGATGATCTCAAGGCTTCAGTTTCTACTTGTGCAAAAGCTGGTGGGTACCCTGGGATGCAGGCTCTGAGCTGTACCACATCTATTGCACCTGCCCCACTTGGGTTCCCTGACCTGCCTCCTGCATCACGGACTCATTCCCAAGGTCATTGATCAAAGCTTGCTACCATCTTAAGTGGCTTCAGTACTGCATATCACATCCAGACTCATGGATGCCCAGCTCTGTATCTTCTGTATATTCTCCTGGACTCTAGCACTTTCCCTTGCCCTCTCACTTAGACCCTGAACTCTACAAGGATGAAACAAAGGTGTCTTCTCTTCAGTATGTTCTCACTTCTAGCTCTTTCTATGTGGCTGCCACAGCAGCTGCTTCCTAAATCCTAACCCTCTAATCCATAGCTGCTCAGCTCTCCCTCTCTCTGCACCCCTCTCCTACAGCCTGGCTTCCACAGGGCTCACATCACCCTACTACAACACCAGGGGCAATAGGCTGCCTCCTACCTTGGGGTTCACACCCACTCTAGAAAGTGGTTATACAAGCCTCCATGCATTCTCTTAGAGCAGCCATGATTCTGCAGAGATGTGGTTCTTCTCACATCTATTCTTCACCTTCTCCACTCCCCCAATCCAACCGCACACCTTGCAGGTGATGGTTTCTATCCATTCAGGAATATTAAGAAATGGAAGCTCCTTGGGTACTAGCCAGGCATCTCCTTCTGCCACATAGAAAGAGATCCAGACCAACCTCTCTAGTACTGGATTCTAAAACACTGTCAAATGACATGGATGAACGAGAGAGGAGCAACCAGGCAAACCCCCACCGCCCCGTTTTCTTCCTGGAGGTGGGGAGACCAATCTTGGCATAGTTCTCTAGTTAAGTTGCAGAGATGTGAGAATTAGGAGCTACCAGGCTCGGGCCAGAACCAGTGTAGCTAGGTAGGAGAAGGGAGAAAATGCAAGCCCAGAACGTGAATGGGAGTCACCTGAGTTCTTGGTCAAATCCTTAACTGCCTTGACACCAAGGCCAGACAAATGGGATATTGAGGAAGGAAGGGTGGCTAGGGGGCTGAACTGAACATGAGCTGTTTTTCTTATAGTCTAGAATCACGCAGACTCTCCTGTCTGAGGAAGAAGTCTATGAGCCACCCAAGGATGGGTTAGAGAAGCAGAGGCACAGCATAGGAACTGCCTGACCAATTGCAGAGTAGGGGTGCTCCAGGCCCATTCTAGCAGAATTTCAAAGCAGGTCTTGAAAGAATCAAGCTCTTCTGCAAGTAAATTAGCTGCCCGAGTTACCTTGCTATGATTACCAGGACAAAAGACCACAGGCTCGGGCTTTGAAAGCGCTCTTGTGTCCTCAGACTTCTGGAGGTTGGAAACTCAAGATGAAGGTGTCAGCAGGGTCAGTTCCTTGTGAGGCCCCTTCTCAACAGGAAGAAGGCAGCATCTTCCTGTGTTTCACAAGGCTGCCCATCTGTGAATTATAACTGCCTCTCTTCAGAGACACCTGCCTAGCCTCACAGGGTTTTGATCTTGGAAACTTGGAACAAGCCTCCATGGTCCCATGAGTCTTACATGCTGCATTTTATAAAAGCAGTGACCAAGGGGATTGATCTGCCACCAGACTGATAGGTAGCCATGATCTCTGGGACCACTGCTTCCATGATCCCCAAGTGCCTGCACAGCTGAACCCGGGAACCCTTTACTTGCATGGCTCTGTTTGAACAGAAGGCCCAGGAACTATGTCCTGTCAATGACTCCCTTTGCAGTGACTCTTCTTTCTAATGAAAATTCAATCCCCAGGACTCTCATGATGGTAGGAGAGAGAACCAGCTCCCCTCAGTTGTACCCTGAACTCCACATACCTGCCGTTGGTATGTGCATGACCAACTAAAAATAATTTTTTTCATGTTAAGAAAGTAAAAATGAATTGTCTAGACAGACACTTTGCCAGAGGCTACTATAAAAACAAAAATTAAAAAATAAGCCCATGAGATGCCCAACACCATTCGTTAACTGAGAAGAGTAAGTGATGATGAAAGGGAGTTTTCCAATTGCACGCCCTGATGATGCCGAGGGCTGGATGAACACAGAGAGCATCCGGCCCCCTCACCCATTGCTGCTGGGCTGGAGAACGGTGGGACCTCAATGGTCCTGACTCTTATAAAGTTCAACAGACCCATCAAAATGATGGGTGTTTATCCCAGAGATCAATTATTTAGAAAAGTCAGTCCAAAGACTTGGACGCGGGGTCTCCTGGCAGCTTCCTTCCTAACTGAGATCTGGACACGACTCAACGCCCATCCAAACACATCACCGTGGAGTGCAGCTCACTGATAGTGAAGAATGAAGCTTCCTGACATGCAAGGAGGGCAGGGCTCTGTGAGAAAGCACACTCACTGGCTGCAGGACATACCTCCAGGAAGCTCTAAAGGAGGTGGAGCCAGGGAGAAAGGAAGTTGATTACCTGGTTCTTGGAGGGGCAGGCAGTGGACACAGGGCAGTAGACACAGGGCTCTACTTGGTGGGGGGGCAAAATGATAGTCTATGCTTGACTAAAATAATATTTTCACAGTTGTGTGCATTAGTCAGACTTGTTGAATTTACCTCCCTTTTATTAGTTTTGTCTTTTGAGACAGGGTTTCTCTATGTAGCCCTTGCTGTCCTGGAACTCCATCTGTAGACCAGGCTGGGCTCGAACTCAAAGATCCCCCTGACTCTGCCTCCTGAGTGCTGGGATTAAAGACATGCCCACCGCCACCCGACTACTTACTTAAATTTTAATGCACACCATTCATTCATCAATACATCTGATTTCAATTAAAGTCCCTGGTATAACTATTACCCTCATGAGTTCCACTAGCTAAAAGGCGCTGGGTTGGTTACCTACCTGGCAGGGTGGCTGGCAGCTGGTTGGCTACTGAGAAGCTTGGAGGCAGACTGCTCCCTGAGGCAGCCAGCAGAGGACACCAGAGAACAGTGGCTGCCCAGTGGGCAATACCAGGCGGGACTCTGGATAGACGAGTTGGCCCTTCCTTCTTCTGCACGTTTTTATTGCGCTGCAGGAGTATCAAATAATAACTGAATGGTGAGCAAAAATATAAATATGGGGGTTACTGGCCATGAGCTTTTGGATGAAACCTGGCAGTTGTGACCGAGGACTGTGGGTCCTGTCCTCAGAGCCTCCAGGAGACCCAGAGGGTTTGGGGTGTGCCCCTTCCAGCAGGGCTGTGGAGCAATGGGATTCTCCTTTCCCCAAACTATTTAACTAACCTGCAGGCCAACGTTATCCCGTGGACAGCTGGGACACCCTCCCAGGGTTTTTTCCACAGGCACGCGGCATGGGTGGTGGTGGGTGGTGGATGAGGGTTGAGGGAGGGGGGTTCCAGGTTTGGGGGGTTGGGAAGGGTGACAGCTTACAATACTGAAGGACAAAGGGTGATATGACCAAGGAGAAGGGACACATGGGCAAGTCCAAGACCCACCCACAGAGCCAGGGCAGATAAATTGAGGCTCCCAAATCCCTTGTTCATCTGCTTCTTTTAAGATTGACAGATGCTGGGGGGCACTCACCAACCTAAGACAGAACACCTGTGTGGCCTGGACAGGCGTCTCCATGACGGGTAAGGTGACCTGCTGACGTCCCACGCAACCTAAGTCAGAAGCTCATTTTTTAATAAAAGGGGGACCTGTAGGGTCCTGGCCCCCGTTTTGGGTAACTGTTGCCTTGCTTGCGGACCTTGACCTTGATATTCTCCCTATGCTAATTCCCTGCCAGGTTCCACCCTCCTGAATGCTTAAGGGAAGTTCCTTGCCTGGTACCCTGAATAATGGGCGTTAACAGA
>CABHPH010154501.1:33024-47831 GCA_902168325.1 Peromyscus nudipes | reverse complement strand
GAGGCCTTGCCTTCTTGTGGAGGGGAGTGGGGAGTGGGTTGGGAGGGGGCAGGAGGAGAGAAGAGGAGGAACTTTGAGTGGTGTGTAAAATGAATGAAAAAATTTTCTTAATAAAAAAAAAATAAAGCTGTTTATTTTATTTGTTTGCCACTTCTCTTTAAATATAATGAAATTGCACTTATACAGATCTCTTCATCAAACATTTAATGTATTTAAACAGTTACTTAGCTTTTAATATTTAACATATATATGTTTAAAAAATGCAGGTTTCATTCTCTTTCTACTTGGTCATTAGCGATAAAACAGGTGTGACCAAAGCAATCTGCCTAATATTTATAACTTTTGTTTGGTGTTCTGCATGTTATTAGAGTCAGATGACAGGCTGATGTCTGTCATAAGCCCTACAGTGTCTGGTCTTGTCTCTAAGTTTACAACTCTGTGTCTATTCTTACCAACACAGGAAAACAATTATAAAGTGGTAAATGATAAAGAGTAGCCATTGAGACAGCATCTAACTTCCCTTACGTGTCATACAGATTTTTTCCCTCCCTTTAAGAGCCTTTCCTTCCTTCTCATGCTTACTGCTGTGTAGCTAGAAAACAAAACAAAACAAAAAGCTTAATTGCTTTTGTCGCTGTCGAAAGTAAGAGGTATGTCTTTTCTTACCTGTACCAATTAAAAAACAATTCTCTCTCAAACAGCTCTGCAAACAGGATGGTCCCCAAATTGGCACACTGTGACTTAGTTCCTGTTGTTTTCATAAGAATATCCCCTGTCATAATGTACTCATCAAACTCAGCATGGTGAGCAGCAGAAGCGGATTGCAAAGTCTCTTCATTTTAAGGGACTGTTGTTCTTCGAGTACCCCATAATGTTTGGATATGCTTAACTTCTACAATATTTTACTTTTGTATTCTGTTCTGTAGTTACACATGAGTTTGCTACAAAGCTGTTGATGGTATTGGTTGAGATATTTCCCCTAGCAGTTTCTTCTAAAAAAATGAGGAGAAAAGCCCAAGAGGCCTCTTTATTTTTAATATATTTTGAGTTTATCAGTACGTGTGAAATTTGGTGACTCTCTATAAGTGGACACAAAGAGGATTCTTCCAAGAGAGAGTCAAAGAATATATATAATATATTCATTACAATATGGGTTTCATTACCAGAAATAGTAAACCCATTTTGTGCTGTTTTAATTTGTTACAAAAGTAAGTGATAGAGATTTCTTTGGGAAATTGATCTTATGTCCTGAGGTCTTAAGACTATTATCAACTTTAAATTTTATGTTATCTTTCTCTGTATGTATACATATGTAAATTCTGTCATTCACTTGAATTTGTCTGACCAGTTCTCTGATTTCAACATGAAGTACTCTTTGCTTAGCTGGATTCACAAAAATCTCACCAATGTACAACTAACAGAAAACATTCAACCCTACATGACTGTGCACTGAATGCCTGAGATCAGGAAGCTAGCACTGAAATTACTATTTCTACCTTCTGGGTTGGTGGTGCCTTCCCAGTGAAAATAGAGAGCAGCAGAAGGCCAGGTCAAAAAGAATTTCCTTTGAAACTTAAAACACATAATATCCTTGATATGTTTTTCATGTATTTAGGGAATGTCACTCCTTTCTTCCTGTATTTCCCTATTTCTTTTGCTAGACTGTTGATGCCTGTTTCCTGGAGGTCCCACCATATTTTTGAAATATACTGTGTTATTTTAAGGTTCATTGATGAAAGAGAATTCAAAATGAATCGAATCTCAGTTAATTATAACTGAGTTAGATGATATTTAGATTAGACACTGGATTGCAATTTTATTTATTTATTTATTTATTTATTTATTTATTTATTTATTTATTTTGTAGGTGTGTATACACATGCATGTGAGCATGTCTGTGTGTGTGTGTGTGTGTGTGTGTGTGTGTACATGTGCAGGTGAAGCCATAGTCACAAGTGGGGGTCATAGGACAACTTAACTGAGTGGATTCTGGGGGTGATATATTATATCACCCAATATATTGTGCATCCTAATAAAGCTTATCTGAGGATCAGAGGGAAAAGCCAGCCACTATATTAAACATAGAAGTCAGGCAATGGTAGCACATGCCGATAATCTCAGCATTTGGGAGGCAGAGATCCATCTGGATCTCTGTGAGTTCAAGGCCACTGGGGAACAGAGCTAGACATGGTGACACATGCCTTTAATCCCAGCACTAACCATAGAGGTCTGGAGGTCTGTACTGACAGACAGGAAGTGATGTAGCTGGGTGAAGAGAGGAAGTAAGATTGCAGAACAGAAAGGCATATAGGCGTGGGTATACAAGAAGTAGGTCTCTTTATCTGAGGATTTCCAAGTGGTAAGAACATGACTGGCTTCTTTCTGCTTTTGTGATCTCTCAGTTTTTTTTCCCCAATATCTGGCTCTGGGTTTTTTATTAATAAGATTGTTTAGCAATTCGTCTAACAGATTCTCTCCTACCACTTGGGCACAGGATACAAACTCAAGTCTCAGGCTCCACAGCAAACACCTATACTTGCTAAGCTTTCTTGCCATATCAGACATTTGATTTTAGATTTGTGAGTTAATGTTGAAATAATTAAAGGAAGCACCTTGGAGTCCCCCAGCAGAACATTATGAACTGAATTATTGTACCTCCCTAAATTGATTTCTTGGAATTAATCTCTAGGGTGATCCTACTTGTAGATAGAGCCTTGGGAGTTAATTATGAGAGCAGAGCAAAATCTCATCTAAGGATTGGTGCTGTTATAGAAAAGTGCAGGGCAAACTTCACATAATTTTCTCTACTCTTTGTCATGCTATACCACTGTGAAGGGTTATTATCTGCAAAACAGGAAGGGCCCTCCTCAGACACTGTGTCTGCCAATGACTTCATCTTGGGGATCCCAGCCTATATAATTATAAGAAGTACAGCCAATGAGGCTACCATATTTTTTATGGCAATGGAAGCTAGCTAACATGCCGCTTATTAAAACCAACAAACTCTATCTTTAATTTTTTCACATTCCAAACTTAAATACACATGCATGTGTATATGTGGTAAATATTAAAGTGTCTCACTTTATTTTCTAGAATTTATAATGTGCAATGTATAGTGTAGAATATTCATTTATATTTGTAATATAATTAATAGAAGGTAAAATGCCAAATGCTGTCATACAATGAAACAAAATCCCTGAAAAAAAAAAAAAAGGGAAAACCTTGACATAAAGTATAGAAGAGATTGAGGTTTTTCTCTATATTTAAGCTTTTGAAAAAGGCCTTTATGTACTTGAATGCTGATTTTTGCCATCATGGTCTTTGTCTCATCTTTTTACATAAATCTAAAGCTTAGGTTCATGTCTAATATAACCAGTGAATGAAGTGGGCTTCAAATGGACTTAGAAATAGATTTGATGCTGTCAGTTTTTTTAATCAGATGAGACTGTGGTTATTGGTTAATTCCGTAAAAGATATAAAGGAAGATTTTTCTTTCACCAAAGGAAAAAAAAATGTCAGAATTTCAAATGCACACTGGCCTACTTTTCCACTCTGTGTTGCACACAGATGGCCCTCATCAGTCATACCTGGAGGGGAGTTCAAGCAAACACAAGGCTGGAAGTGCATAAACCTCACTGTATCAGTGAAAGTGCCGATTGGAAAGCATGCTACAGCATCAACAGGAAATCCTGGGAGCGTTCGCGCAGAGTTGAGAAGAAAAATAATTTGGATTAGGAGGATTAGAAATCCCCAGGTCCTAGTCAAAAGTAATTCAAACACATAGTCAAGTAAACAAATCCAGTAATGTTTGGGTTTTATGAACAAAGATAGTCAGAAAAGAAGGGATAATGATGTGCGGATATAAGCAAAGCTTTGTTTTTGGAGCTTTTGAAAGAAAAGAACATCGGTGGACAGCAGCACACCGGGGAGCCGGTAAAGCTTGCTGCTAATCCCTTGTGTCTCACTGACCATCTTCATTGGATTTCATGGGTTCCTTTTCCTAGGAATGCACATGCTCTATGAAAACTGTGACATCATAATGATTGGCATATTATTGTCATATTCTTAAAATAGACGTTTCAAGAATTGCGATTGTCTTCACTTATTTTGACTCTTTTTGTAATGGTTATTTATTCACAATATTCAGTAGTTTGACTGACTGTATACCCAGGTGTTATTTGGAAAGTGTGTTGATGCTTCACCAGTAGACAAAAAAATCAATAAAGAGAAAAAAAAAGATTATTTTTGTTTCTTCCTAGCAGTGGTCTAGGCTTTCCCAGTTTCCCCCAGATAAAAAGAAAACATACTTTATTCCTTTTTAAAAATTTCTTCTTCAGAAAATTGAATGAATTGAAAATAATTCCAGAGAGGATTATTTGGTGTTATAAAATACTTTATAAATGGAACTACACATTTTTATTCACATGATACTCATGAATAGCCATGCATTTGAGGGCAGATATAAATGACACAGGGCAGTTATAATTAATTCTGAGAGGCCATAGGGCAAGGCCTGATTCAATTATAAAAAAAAATTAAGTTAAGTCTGTATAAAATTTTAGTCACAAAAATAAAGACTAAAAACTTTACCGAGGAAGTTCATTTTTGCACCTCTGTCAATGTAGGGCACTTCATGAAAGTAAAAATCTTTTGCACAGCTAGAGAAACAATCAATTGGCTAAAGAGGAAGCCCAGAGTATAGGACAGGGACTCTTTGTCCACTGTGCAACTGACAGAGGTTTAACATCGAGACTACACAAAGAACTCAGAAACAACAAAGAATGGAATAAAATGGACCATTTGAAAAATGGGCCTGGGACCTGAATGCAGAGTTCTCAAAAGAAGAAAAAACAGTGACAAAAAAAAAATGTTTACCATCCCCAGAAATTAGAAAAATAGAAATCCCTTCTGCTCCCTTTCCTACCCTCCCTCAGTCCACCTGCAAAATCTATTCTGTTTCCCCTTCCCAGGGAGGTCTATGTGTCTTGTCCCTCTAGAGGCCCACCATTTACCAAACCATTCTGGGCCTGTGTATTGTAGCTTTATTATCATTTACTTCACATATAATACCCACTTACAAGTACATACATACTATATTTGTCTTTCTGAGTCCCGGTTGCCTCACTCGGGATGATTTTTTTCTAGTTGCATCCATTTGTCTGCAAATTTCATGATGTCATTTTTTAAACAGCTGGGTAATACTCCATTGTGTAAATGTTTCCGATTTTCTTTATCCATTATCCATTTGAGGGACATCCAGTTTGTTTCAAGTTTCTGGCTATTATGAATAAAACTGCAATGGAGGAGCTTTGCAATGAATAAAGCTATAGTTGGGGGAACTGGGAGAAATCGGGGGTGGGGGGAGGCCGATACTGTGATGGCAATGTATTCGATGAGAGAAAAATCTATTTTCAATAAAAAAGAAAACTGAAAATCAAAAGAACTGAGATTTCATTTTATTCCAGTAAGAATTGCAAAGATCAATGGAACAACCCAGAACAAATTCTGGAGTAGTGTGGGGAAAAAAAACGCCTCATTCACTAATTGGTAAGATTGCAACCTGGTGCCACCACTATGGAAATCAGTATGGATAATTCTGACAAAGCTAAAAATAAATCTACTGTATGACCCAGCTATACTACTCCTTAGCATATGCCCAAAGGACTCAACATCATCCTCCAGAGATACTTGCTATGTGACATTCATAGTGGTTCTATTCACAATAGAAAGGAAGTGGAAATAACCTAAATTTCCTACAATTAACAAATGTATAGTGAAAATATGGTACGCATTCACTACGGAATACTATTTATTTGTAGAGAAAAATGAAATCATGGATGTTACAAGTAAATAGACAGAAGTAGAATAGACAATATTGAGTGAGGTAACCCAGACCCAGAAAGACAAACATTGCATGTTCTCTGTTATTGGAGGCTCCTAGCTCCAAGTCTTCAGATGAGAGTATGTAGCCTGTAGGAACTACAGAAAACAGGGAATTAAAAACTTGCCAGGATAGGGGTGTTGGGGAGCAATAGAGAGGGGAATAGCTGGGTACAAATAATCTGACCAGGACAATGGGAATGATGGGCAGTAAATACAGAAGAATGTGGGAGGAAGTAAAACTGCAATGTGGATGTCTGAAAAAACCATAAGTAATCCGATTACTAACTATTTACTTATAAAGAATCCTATAGTGTATATAATGTAGTGTATAAAAATGCACATACAGTTTTAATTAACTTTTCTTATCTAGGCTCATGGTGCTCCCTCCAAGAAACAAAGACCACCTAACAAAAACCCTGATACCAGACAAGAGAAGTCCTCTTTTGAGTTATTGGTCAGCACTGTCTAAGAGACTCACAAAACATACAGCCTACTTATTGCTGTTGCTCTTGGTTATTCCCAAGAGATGGAAGGTAAACCCTAATTGCTGCTGAAAACACTGTGCACTTCAGAAACAGGTCCCAGAGACCCCTAAGCATAATGCTCCCTCCCGGAAGACTGTCTGACATGATAATAATAGGTGCCATGCAAGCTTTGGAAAGAGGAGAGAACCAACAGTTCTATCCAACGATGCTGCTTATGAACCTCGTTAATGGCCGGGGTGGCATATTAACTCTATGTGTGCAGTAGTGACAAGGTATGACCTTGGAGATACCAAACAGCTCTGTCTTTGGATTGAAGACCTGCTCAACAAGAGGACAACTGTGCTTGGCACTGGAAAACTATGTAAAAAATAGCCCAGGTGAGTGAAGTCATGACTATTGGAGGTGAATCAACAACCCCAAATTAAAAAACCAGCATAACCCCTAAAAGTAAGCTACAAACATTTGGACTTATACCCACCAATAAGTTTAGTTTTTACTCATCAAGGAAATTTCTCTTTTCAACAGGGAGAAGAGACCATTATAGAAAATCACAGCAAAACAAAAGGCAGAGTTGTCGAGCTAAGTGTCAGTGGTTACATCTACAAAAAACTCCTACATCTCAGGCTCGGGGAACATTGCTGAAGACAGGATGGACAGAATGTAAGAGCCAGAGGATCGCGGATTTTGCTGTGGGATTGTGTCTCCTTGTAACACCAGGAGCTACACCCGTAAAGTCTTACCAACATGACTACCCAACCATGATCTGAACAAGGATGACACCAATGGATATGCCAAATTGGACAGGAAAAATCTTACAAGACTTCGACCACACACAAAAAACTAGCTTCATGCAGCAGACTAAACTGGGAGCAGAGGAAGTGGTCTCCCCCAGGGAAGAGCATATCATTGGGCTGTCCACTGCCAAATGATTAGCTACTTACTGGCTTACTCCTCATAGCTTGTGCAAATAGCTTTCTTATGTAACTCGGGGCCACCAGCCTAGGGGTGGCAACCTCCACAATGGTCTGGGTCCTTCTCCATCAATCATGAGCTATGAAAGTTCTCCATAGGCTTGCCTACAGCCCAATCTTATGTAGACATTTTGCTAATTGAGGTTCCCTCTTCTCAGATGACTATATGTTGTGTTAAGTGGACATAAACTTAGCCAGTACATATGTACACTTAGCCAGTACATATGTACATATGTAAACTTTCGTTTTGTGTAGCATCAACATATATGAGTAAACATACAAACTTCTGTGGATTAAGTGATACTTAAAAAATAAATACCTGATAGTAATAAGAGTGATATTTTCTACATTATTATAGGCTGGTTGATGCTTTCAGTAAATGTGGGCTTTCAGGTATCTGTCCTGTGAGATAGCCATCTCCTCTAGTTGGAGAAGAGAAAGTTACACTGGTGTAAGTCTCATGATTAAATGTTAACTTTGCCAGAGAATAGGAAATGCTAACATACTTTTATTTATCAGGCACAAAGTTTCAGGCACAAAGTTTATGTACATTACTCTGTACATCAAATTTCAGTTAACATTTGCAACAGCCACAACTTAGTTTAGAGTCTAGATTATAGTATATACATTTCTCAAGTTTATTGTTAAAGCTGTCTCCTATAATGAAATGCTTAATTGGGAAAAAATACCCTCATTCTCTGCCCCATGCTATTCAATCAAAATCTGAGTCTTGATGTATTTTGATAATTTCAAATAATTAAAATAGAAAAAAAGAGTAATCTCAATTGACTACTAGATTTCATAATTAGGATATAAATTTTACAGTAGTAGTATTTTCTTGGTGTCACAATACCTTATTCTGGCTGCTTAGATATGAATTGTTTTCTGACAATCTATTGATAAAGTAATTATTGTCCTTCCTTCCATATAACTTCACACAACAGAGAAATGAAATTATACACCTTATAAGGGACACTCTTAATTTGTGTAGCAAAATAAGTTTAACATTTTCTAGTTATTTTCTTCCTTTCAATGAAGATTTTTTAATTTATAGGCAAATTTGTCAATACATGCTATTTTAATAAAAACATGAAGTAAACAAATCTAAAATACCTAGTATTTGATGACATAATAGACAAAATGGCATTTGTTCTTGAAATGCTAGGACCTAGATTCCAACAATATCAGTGTCTGACCTTACACTACTCAAACAACAAGTGAATGATTTTATTGTGAATACAAATAATTTAAATTGAGTATATTCACTTATTCAACTGTGGTGAAGCCCAAGGAGATATCCCAAATGGGGATGCAATCCAATTAACTGTTAGTTCAAAGTACCATAATAATGATTAACTTCATAATAAAAGAGTAAATTGATCTTTAAAAAAAACAAACAAAAATAAAACATGAACTGTATCCAAATAAAAGCAGAGAAGAATAATGTAACATAACATAACATAATATAATATAGTATAATATAATATAATATAATACAAATTAAAAACTGTGGAGCCCATTATATGTTGGTCAATTACTCCTGAACTTGAGACCTATTTTGGAGTGGCTGATATACCTAATGTCTCTCCATTAGAGAACACTAATTTTACCTCTCTTGGCAGGTACAAGTGACAGTTCAGTTGTTAACCTTTACCATAGTATCTAGGTTTGCATTCATTCTGTCATTCATTTTTTTAATATAAGAAACTAAAATATAATAAGATAAAACAAAAACTATGACATCCAAGTTGGACAAGACAGATCAAACAGAACTGTGTTTTAAGATAAGATTGACTATGAGGGTTCCACACACTCATCACATCACTGAATGTAGAAAATCCTTCATGAACCTCCCTGTTTCTCTTCCCATTCTCCTGATCCCAATCCTCTTCTCCAAGGGGGAGGGGGGCTTAGACTTTTATGTCTTTATATAAGTGAAAAACTGATATTGGTCTGAGTGTAATTTCCTACTTTATCTGAGATAATGATCTCTGACTGTATCTATGACACAGTTCTGTTATTCTTTATGGTTGAATAAAACTCTATTATGTATAGATGCCATACTTTGTTTAGTCATTTATCTTTTGTTGGAAATCTAGGCTGATTCTGTAAGGTGGTTATTACAAAGAGTCTCACAATAGAAATTATTTTACAGTTATCTCTACTGTATGAAGACTTTAACTCTTTCACATATATATCCAAACCCTTCTCTCTCCACCCCATCTATCTTTCTCTCTCAAAAATTTCATGCAGATTTCCGGTGTCTGCACTAATACTGATTTGCATGCCTGCCAACATTGATAAAGGTTCTCTTTTCCCCAGATAATCACCATTTGTTGTGTATTTTCTTGATAGCCATTCTAATTCAGTGTGATGAAATCTTAGTTTTGATTTGCATTTCCCTGATGGGGCTACAGATGTTGAACATTTTCTTCATGTGTTTATTATCTACTTGAATTTCATCTTTTGAATACTACCTGTTTAATCCATATGCCTGTTTATTGACTGGCTTGTATGTGGATTTTGATATTTAACTTTTTTTTGTATTGCCTGAATATTAACCAAATAGTTGGGAAAGACCCTTTTCCCATTCAATAGTCAGGTTACTCAGGTGACTTTTCTTTTTTGTGCAGAAAAGGTTTAATTTTTGATACATTCCTACTTGTCAGATTTTGTTGTCTCCTGAGCTATTTGAGGTCTGTGCAGAAGAGCATTGTTTATGACTAGATTTGCTTTGACTTTTATAGCTTGTCTCTTAGATGAACCCTTTGCCTCAAGCTGGATGTTATGCTCATATAATGTATTCCCTGCCCTTCCATAATTAAATGGTTTTAATTGGATCACATCTCATTTATGATTCATTTTAATTCCATGTGTTTAATATGTACACCTTTAAGCTATATCATCCTTTTTTTTCTGGTAAATAAATTGCTAGCATTCCATGTTATTTTATGCATACCCTGCGTGCTACTTTACTATTCAGATGACCTAAAGTGGAAACTACACTATCTTACAAAATACTGTTTACGACACAAATGGTCTTATTTAAAAAAAAAAAAAAAAAGAGCCAGAGGTAAAAACTGAGAGATCAGGGAAGCAGAAAGAAGCCAGCCAGCCAGCCATGTTCTTACCTCTAGAAATCCTCAGCCAAAGAGACCTACTTCCTATATACTCATGCCTATATCCTTTCTGTCCCTGCCCTCTTACTTCCTCTCTCCGCCCAGCTACATCACTTCCTGTCTGTCTGTACAGACCTCCAGACCTCCATGGTTAGTGCTAGAATTTAAGGCGTGTGCCACCACGCCTGGCTGTGTTCCCAGTGCGGCCTTGAACTCAAGAGATCCCGGTGGATCTCTGCCTCCCAATGCTAGGATTAAAGGCGTGTGCTACCACTGTCTGACCTCTATGTTTCTTATAGTGGCTAGCTTTTCCCTCTTTACATTTTATTGGGATGCACAAATAAAATATCACCACAAAAATTGCTTCTGCCTGTTAATTTTCCTGAATTCATAAATGAGACAGCTTCATAATATCAGCTATAATATTGTTTGCCAATCATTTCAGCTAAAATCAATTCTTCAGATAAAGAAAAACAAATATATTTTACTTCAAATTACTCATATGTTGTTGCTTTGATTTTTTTTGAGAAACGGTCTTACTATATAAACCCTGGTAAGTCTGGTTCTTGTTTAAACCAAGCTGGACTTGAATTTCTGAGGAATTCTCTGATGTCACCTCAAGCTCTTTTCCTGTTTTAAAGACACATTCTGGACTGACAGCTGGAGAGCCTGCATGGGACCAAAGTAGGCCCTCTGAATGTAGGTGACAATGGTGTGGGCAGATCTGTTTGTGGGGCCCCTGGCAATGGGACCAGGACCTATCCTGCATACATGAACTGGCTTTTTGAGTCCATTCCCCATGGTGGGATGCCTTACTCAACCTTGATCGGGGGTAAGGATTAGTCCTGCCTCAACTTGGTATGCCAGCCTGTGTTGACTACCCAAGGGAGGCCTTACACCCTATGAGGAGTGATGGGCTGTGGGATGGGGGGAAGTAAAGGGTGAATGACAGAGGGGAGGGAAGAGAACAGTGGTTGTTATGTAAAATGGGGGGAAAAAGTAAAATTTAAAAAAAAAAAGACATTCTGCCATACCAGGTTTACAGTTTTATTAAATGATTTAAAAAAAAACCTGTTACAGTAAATACATTAAACTTAACCCATCACAGATTTAAAATTGATTGACTGACTCTCTCACAAAGAAAATCTAATCAACTGTGGGTGAGTGGTGGCCTGAATTTCATCACAAACCAAAAACGTAGACAAGTTTGCAATCCAAGTTTGCCAATCTGATGCAAAGTCTGGATTTCTGCCAGTGTCTAAGGGCCCAGCAGAAAGAAATCAAGTTCAACACTCAATTGGCATGATTGACCCTATGCAAAAAAGTGGGAGCGTGTCTGCACAATGACCCAACCTGCATTTGCTGATTTCATTCTAAGAGGCAGTCCTTTTTCAGATGATCCCCAAGGCACCTGCAGATGGGAAGGTGGACAACATCAGAGAAGGCTTTCACTCCACAATCCAAGTCCCCAGTGAGTCTTCTACAGAGTCAGGTCATCCGTCATTGATGTAGTCTCAAGGCTCTAGGGTGGAGTCCCTTAGGAGAGCGAGACTGGTGCTCAGGTGGGCTCAGGACACCAGGGTCTCTCTGCTCTGCTCAGGTCCAGCATGCTTCCTTCCATCCAGTGAAGATGAAGGGCAGGGGCGCTTGGTCCCTTGGCCACTTGTCCTGGGTCTTGGGAGAGGGAGAGGAGAGAAGAGGGGAAGAGAGGAGAGGGGAGGGGAGGAGGAGAGAGGAGGAGAAGAGAGGAGGTGGGCGCTGGTCTAGGGCCATGGAGGAGTCAGCATGGAGCTAGTTCCATCTCGCCATCCAGGCCTGCACAGCCAAGATGTAATTGACTATGTAAAGCGCCCAGTGCAGCGCGGCCCCAGCATGGGACAGCTGCCAAGTGAGCCAGGCGCGCTGCGAGACGCTGGGCTCCCTGCTGGTGGAGGGCACACGCAGGAAGGCCCCTCCAGGGACCTGCAGGTCTTCCAGGACCACCTCCAAGGCACCCATGTGGGTGATGACTCTGGACAGTGGTGAGAACGACCTGGATGAGCAGGCTTCTGGAGAATGTTGTCTGCGCCTCTTGAGAGAGTTGTATGGAGCAGCGAGGGTGTCTCTGTGATGCCTGCGCCGGACAGTTCTCCCAGTTGATCTATGGTGGGCCCTTCTGTCCTTGACAGACGGTCTTGAGTGCCGGGAATCTCTTGCCCAGTGTTGTTTCGCTCTGGTAGACTCAGGCTTGTCTCTTCCTCTCTTTCTGGCGGGAGGTGGGCTGGCACTCCTCTTCTTTTCAAGGCGGGAGCCACCCGAGCTATGCCGAGATCCCTTCAGCCTGGAGTTCTTGGCCTCCCTACGACTCTGCCTGCTGCTCCCATGTCTCACGGGAGAGGCCTCCTCGGAGCTCTTAGCACTGTTTCCCCCACTTTCCGAAGGCGAAGGGTCTCCGTCTTCTCCCTTCTGGTCTACAGGCTGCTTTGTCTTGGAAGAAGGGCTGAGCTCCTCAGCATTCACAGATCCAGCCTTCCCGGCTTCTGTGTTAGCCATGTCTGTCAGCGGCGCCCAGAGCCTCACCTCTGCCTCAGTCTTCCTGTGAGGTCTCTGGGAAGTGATTCTGATTTCAGAGCTGACTGGCTTTAAGGACTCCTTGCAGAGTTTTCCCAGGAGCTTTGGCCACACCTACCGACAGGCCACGCCTCCGGGAAGGTGCTAAATTCCATTAAACAGGATTATGTATTCGATGTTCTTTTTTTTAATTATTACATTTTCTAAAATTTATTTTACATACCAACCACAGTTTTCCCTCCCTCCTCTCCTCCCATTCCCTTCCCCCACCTCCTTTCTACACCCCAGCCCATTCTACTCTTCAGAAAGAGTAAGGCCTCCCATGGTGTCAATAATTCATAGCATACCAAATTGAGGCAGGATCAAGCTTCTCCCTGAAGGGTGATACTATTCAGTTTTATCAGTAAAAAGCAGGAGTCAAATACTTTGTTAATAATCTGAAGAAATGAGAAACAAAGGAGAGGCCAACAGTGATCTCTCTGAATCCTCCTACCTAAAAGGCCCAGATCTTGTCTCCACTCACCTTATATTCCTGTGTCCACCTCCCTAGTGATGGAATTAAAAGCTTCTCCACCTCTCTAGTGCTGGGATTAAAGGCGTGCACCAATACCACCTGGCTCTGTTTCTCTTTTAGACTTGTGTAGCTGGGGTGGCCTTGAACTCCTGATCTTCCTGCTCCCTCCTCCCAAGTGCTGGGATTAAAGGTGTGTACCACCATTGCCTGACTTCTACGGTTAAGTAGTGGCTAGCTCCACCCTCTGATCTCCAGGCAAGCTTAATTTGTCAGAACACAAACAAAATATCATACACTATTTCTGCTTTTTTAAAAAAATCTAAACGAAAAGCAAGCAAAGGTTTTTGTCTAACATAGGAAAACTATATACAATAAGTACAATAACTATATGCAAATATATAGAGAGGTAAGAATTACATTATGTCTGGTCCATTAACATTTGACAAATTCAGAGAAAATACTCCACTATCTTCCAGTCTTGGTGAGTCCAAAGTGCTGTACCTAATTCCCTTTCTATTCTAATTTGCATTATCCACCCTAAATGTCTTTTTATGTCTCTCAACCTTATACACTTTACACCTCTTTAGTAAGTTTCTCTTCTGAGTCTGGTAAAAAGGAAAACTATAACTACAGCTATCTAGTCTTCAACTCCGTCAGAGATCTGAGAAGGATATAATATTACCCCAGTAAACAGGACGTGTAGAACAAACAACTACCAATGACAGAAATAGCTGGCTGCCTGGATAGTCAACCAAGGTTCCTCGGCAAAGTTGGAGCATCCATCTTTGCCCTACAGGCCTAGAATATCTGACAGACTTATCTGTGAAGCAGGATTTTTGAAGGACTGTCCCTCCTTGTCTTGGGAAAATTCTGCAGTCACTTTCTTTTCTGTCCTGCTTGCCCAATTTGGACAGCATACTGTCAGCAGTAGAGGCAAGGGCACTTTCTTGCCCAGTGGCTAACTTTTGCCACAGAGAGAGTAAATTCCATATGGAGTTTCTTAGATGCCCATCATCTTCCTTGAAGTTGATTGGTGCTTCCAGGAACAGACATTTCTCATTGTCATTAAAAAAAAAAACAACAAACTTTATGTTGTTAAACCATCTTAAATGCCATATTCTGTAGATCTCTGAAATGTTTGAAGACCACCTATCTATATAAAATATATCACTGCTTGACCTTGAAATATATAGATATATATATATAAAACAATACTACAAGCTTGATTGTAATAGGTGACTAACTACTAACCTGCATTTCTTTACTATCATAAATAGTTTGTAAT
>CABHPH010154501.1:6194-32924 GCA_902168325.1 Peromyscus nudipes | reverse complement strand
AATAACATTCAAGGACCAGAAATTTACATTAATTGTGAGATTAGCTGCATAGGTACAATACAAGAGAGGAGAGGCTGAGGGTGGAGGTGACTGGAGTTTGCTCCACGTTGGGAACCAGATAATGCGGAGATTTAAAAAGGCAACTCCATGTGGTTAAAAGGAGGTTTATTTTGGAGTAACTTATAGCCAGTAATGGGTTGGTTACAGGATCCAGTAGAGGTGAGGTGCAGTCCAGTGGAGTTCCCTGGAGAACACTGACTCAGTCTACCATCCAGTATCCAGGATCATGAAGAGCTGGATCAAGGATAGATCTGGGGTCTTATGGGTTCCCATCTCAGCCACGCCCCAGGGGCATGTCATATGTAGGCGTGGCAGTTGCCAGCTGCCCCACTGAGGTGGTGCTTCAAGGTCAAAGCTGGAACAGCTACCCACTACAAGTGATTGTTAATTCCTGTCTGTAGAGGGAAGTTTCTCTGGTCCCACCTGGCCCCGTGGTCCCACAGCCACGTATAAAATAATCATTCAGAGGCTTAATATTAATTGCAAATTATATTGCCTATGGCTCAGGCTTCTTACTAGCTGGCTCTTATAACAACTCAACCTATAACTATTAATCTATATATTGCCACATGTTCTGTGACTTTACCTGTGCCCCAATACATGTTACTCATTGAAAAGTGGTTTGGAATCTCCCCTTACTCTACTTTCTCCTCTCACTGTCTCTCTTGGGTTTTCCTACCTGGCTCCATCCTGCCCTGTCATAGGCTAAGGCAGCTTTATTTATTAGCCTATGGGAATAACACATGTTCACAGCATACAGAAAGACATCCCACAGCACCTGCCATTTTTTGGTTTTATTGGTGGTGGTAGTGTGTGTGTGTGTGTTTTCCTTCTTAGGGATTTTCTGGTTTGAGATTATCTATTAACTGTGTTTTCGTGGGTGCAGCTAACTTCCTCCTGTTGAAGTTTTCCTTCTAGTACTTTCTGTAGTTCTGTATTTGTGGATAGGTATTGTTTAAATCTGGTTTTGTCATGGAATATCTTGTTTTTTTCCATCTTTTGTAATTAAAAGTTTTGCTGGCTTTAGGAGTCTGGGCTGGCATCCACGGTCTCTTAGTGTCTGCAAAACATCTGTACTGGACCTTCTGGCTTTCAGGGTCTCCGTTGAGAAGTTGGGTGTAATTCTGATGCATCTGCCTTTATAAGTCACTTGGACTTTTTCCTTTGCTCCTCTTAATATTCTTTCTTTATTCTGTATGTTTAGTGTTTTGATTATTATGTGGCAAGGGGACTTTTTCTTTTGGTCCAATCTATTTGATGTTCAGTAAGCTTCTTGTATCTTCATAGGCATGTCCTTTAAATTGGGAAAAGTTTTCTTCTATGATTTTGTTGAATATATTTTCTGTGCCTTGGGGTGGAATTCTTCTCCTCCTTCTATTCCTGTTGTTCTTAGTTTTGATCTTTTCATGGTGTCTCAGATTTACTGGATGTTTTGTGTTAAGAATTTGTTGGATTTAATATTTTCTTTGACCAATGAATCTATTTCCTTTATCATATCTTCAATGCCTGAGATTCTCTCTTCCATTTCATGAATGTTATTGGTTAGGCCTGCATCTGTAGTTCCTGTTCATTTACCCAGATTGTCCATTTCCAGCATTCCCTTGGTTTGTGCTTTCTTTATTGCCTCTATTTTAATTTTCAGGTCTTGAACTGTTTCCTTCATCTGTTTGATTGCTTTTCCTTGGCTTTCTTTAAGGGATTTATTGATTTCTTCCAATTTTTGTTTGTTTTTTTCCTCCATTTCTTTAATGGAATTTTTTATTTCCTTTTAATGGCCTCTATCATTTTCATAAAGTTATTTTTAAGGTTACTTTTTTCTGTTTAATCTGCATTGGGATGTTTAGGTCTTGCTGTTGTAGAATCACTACGTACTGGTGGTGCCATATAGCTCTTTATGTTGTTGAATGAATTCTCACATTGCTGTTACCCACCTGGGTTTGGAATAATTATAAGAACAGGTATTGATTCTTGTGATGTCTTTGTTGATGGGTCTTTCGTTCCTATATTGTCTGTTTCCCTTATTGTCCTTTGCCCTGAGTGGCCAAGAGTTCTGGTGATTGGCTGCTTATCAGGTCAAGTAGGGTTGTCTCAGCTGAGATTTGGGGGTGTTTGGATGCCTAGATCCAGTGTATTGTCCAGTTCTTCTGGCTGGTATGGGCTTTTATTGTTCCTATGGGCTCTGTTCTCCCAAACGGTATGGGTTGTGCCTGTGCCTGGGGAGTCTGTTCTTCTAACTGGTGTAGGTTTTGCCTGTGCCTGTTCTTCCAGCTGGTGTGGGTGGCACTTGTGCCTATAGGATCTGCAACATCTTGCTGGAGAGGGCTGTTCACAAGGGGACTGCTCTTCTTCCAATTGGTGGAGGTGGTGCTTATGCCTCCAGGGTCTTCTGACTTTTTGGCAGATGCTTGGCCAGGGGGAGGATGATAGCCTCAGAGGGCTTGGGCTGTGGAGTGGGTCTTACAGGTTACAGAGTCCAGTGAGTGGCGGCAGTGGTGGCACAACCTGCCTGCAGGACTCTTACCTGTCAGCTGGCTGCTGAAGCTGAGATGGCAGGGGGAGAGGCATGGGACATATCCAGCCCTTAGGGCCTAGGGACTGGGGCAGTTAAGCTGGGGGACCAGTCACTCATGTCTCTCTCCAAATGTTGGAGGTGGTGCTTGTGCCTCTAGGGGTTGATGATTTTGTGGTAAATGGTTGACTGGGGTTGAGGGTGGTGGTGAATGATGGGTTTGGTGTGTTTGGGCAATGGAGTGAGTCTTGTAGGTTACAGGGTCCAATGCGTGGCAGTGGTGGTAGCTGCTTGTCCACAGGACTCTTACCTCTTGGTCTGCTGCTGAGGCTGAAATATACTTCCTATTTCTATACATCATTTTTTCACCATGAAATTTGACTTTGTCCCTTATGAACTGTTTGAAAATCAATTGCAGAAATCAATGGTTATATCTAGACCTCATGTTTCATTTTATATAAATATTATAATTCAATTCATAAGGTTGTCCCAACAAAATAAAAATTTGTAGGAGAAATAGTATTGAAACCATAAAGTATGTTAAAAATGTTTACTATAACAAAATTAATATTACATGACAGTAAAAGGGTACATTGGAGGAATGACTTCCTTATTAATGGATTCAAGAGATTCTAAGAAGCTGATGGAATATGGTTCAATAAATATCACTGAGCTCTGTTGTCTTCCAAGTCTAAATATATCTAAAGAAACAGTTGCTCAAATCAAACCTACCTTTAGTATCCTGGACTTTCTAGATGATTACATTTAAACAGTCATCCTCATTTTGGTGTGAATATCTTTGGTGTGAGATAGAGAACGTGCTTAGGATCAGGTAGTTGTATTGTAGCAATGCAGAGATGTGATTGCACAAAAAGTTAAAAGAAAAGAATAAGTTAAAAGAAAAACTTAGATTGTTATTTCAATTGCTGGCGTTTAGAGCTGAGTGAGTGAGTACTCGGCCTTCATTGTGGCTAACGTCTGAAAATAGCATACCTCACTGCCTGTGCAAAGGAGAGATCTGCTTTAAGTGGAAGACTCATCTTTCCCCCATTGTCTATCTGTTCAGAAATCAGGGTTGTAGCTGTCTGTTCTTAGTGTCTTTGTGTGTTGGTTCTTTTGGGGTCAAGTGATTCTCATGATGATCGTGGAGTTTCCCAGCCTCAGACAGGGTTTCTCTGTGTAGTTTTGGTACCTGTCCTGGATCTTGCTCTGTGTAGACCAGGCTGACCTTGAACTCACAGAAATCCACCTGACTCTGCCTCCTGAGTGTTGGGATGAAAGGCGTGTGCCACCAATGACCAGCTGGCTTGTTATTATTTAAATTGAGCAACGGGTAGGCTGTTTCAACCACAAGCAATAGTGCAGATGTGCTTGTTAACCAGCTTTCTGTTGCTGTTATCCAATGTTGAATGCAATAAACATAATCAGAATATTGATTCATGTTGGCTCCTAATTTCAGAGAGAGATGTCCATCTATGGTTACTCCATGGCCACTGGACCCTATTGTTTTGTGCCTGAGTCAAGGTAGTGAATTCCTAGCAGGGAGCCTGTGATACTGCCAAGCTGATGACCTCATGGTGCACAAGGTGAGAGTAGTAGAGAAACTGAGTCCCTTCAAGGGCATATTCCCTGTGACCTATTCCTCCAACCAGGTTCTCATTCCTAACATGTATACCACATTACAATACTGATACCAAGTGAGGAGCAAAAATTTAGCTCATGGCTTTTGGAGGCAGTTAAGATCCACATTACAGAAACAAAACCACAAAATGATTTCAGAGGGTGCACTTTGGTTGATGGGAAATTAATGCTTCCTCATTGTTGGACCTGTGGAGGAACACAGGCAGCTTTCTAAAAGACCATAGTGTAGCACAAATCTTAAAGGTCTTATTAATAAAAATCAAACCTAAAGCCAGGTACTGGGGTCAACGCTGGAAGATCAGAGAAGCAGAACAAGCCACAGCTACCTTATCTTGCCAGTTCCTCAGCTGATACTGTTTCCTCAGACTGAAAGCCTCTGAGTCCTCATCCAGAATGAATCTCAGCTGAACTAGTGCTCAAAAGCCTAAAAGCTTAACCAGTACTAGTTCCTGGTTTTCACGCCTTATATACCTTTCTGCTTTCTGCCATCACTTCCTAGGATTAAAGGCCTGAGTCACCATGCCTGGCTGTTTCCAGTGTGGCTTTGAACTCACAGAGATCCAGATGGATCTGTGCCTCTGGGATGCTAGGAGTAAAGGCATGTGTGCCATCATTTTCTGGCCTCTATGTCTAGTGGCTGTTCTGTTCTCTAAGTTTATTAGGGTGTACAATATTTTGGGGAACACAGTATCACCACACCATAGATCAACTTTCAAAGTAAGAAACTCCTTATAGAAGACATTATAAAATTTCCTTCAATTAAACATGATCATTTACTTTATAATTTCATTTTTTTAAAGAAAAACATTTACCTTCATTTATTATTTAAGTGAATATTTGGTAAACTCGATTTATGGAGTAATTATTCTTACTTTGTTGGAATACTCGTAAGAAATTTAGCATATAATATTAACTAAATTCTTGTACATTTCACAATTTTTAATTTATGAACAATAAATTTATATTACACCTATTAGGCAATGCTATAAAAATTGATAAAATTACTTTTAGATCCCTTAGGTAGATAAATCAATGAACAATATAATTCATGAATATTAATTAAATAAAAAGCAATGAAGATTTTATTGTTATGTAATTTTATTTTATCTATGGCTAAAATATTCATTATCACTTAATAGTGCTTGTTTGTGAGAAGATATAACATTTTTATGCACAGAATAAGTACAGTTATGAGGAAAGTACTAACATTAGTATGTCTGTTAGTACTTTCCTCATAACTGTACATACTAGAGTAAGTACATATATACTTACTAGCAACTAACAGACAAATATTTACAGATCAAATAGATTATCATGTTACTTGCAAAATGACTGATGTCACATCAAAAGCATACTATAAAGTGATCTAAAATGTAATGCCAAGTTACAGAAGCAAAAATCAGTACATGGGATTTCACTCAACACCTGATGTATCTAAAAGACCAGGAGACAGAAACTGTTAAAAACTTTTTACTCACAAGCTTCATCATGAGTAAAATTAAAAGGCTTTATTGCCTTCATTAGTTTTCTTCTCCCCAAATTTCATGAACTTTCTTTTGATATCATCTATCAGCATCATCTGAGGAGGAAAGGTCATGGATTCTATCCTTCATTCAGGCACATAAGACATTAACATCGAATATACAATGTTAGGTATCATATATAATAATTAGGGTGTAATTATGTTCATATATTTTCTCAGAGATGTCTTCAGGCACTAGCTATTCTTCTACTTCATGAAACTACACAAGATACTGTTTCTGTGGTTACCAGGAGGAATACAGTGTGAAGATAGCTTAGGACTATAAAAGGAATAAGGAACCAAATCAGAATCACAAGACAGGCTAGCCAAGAAAGTCACTCTGCCCATTGGTGTTTTTCAAATACCTTAATACTAAGATTGTATTCTTTCCTGAGTTTCAAAATGTCACTAAAATAGTTAACATGTACAAACCAATTAGTTGAGTGTCTGTTAAATTTATTTTTTGATACAGCTATAGATCTTGATAAAATGTATAAAAAACAAACAAACAAAAAAAAGACAAGAGGAAAGAAATTTCTTGACTCAAAAGGACTGGTATTAAGAAAGACCCCTTCTGACCCCATCACTAAGACAACATGAAAGGCAACTAGAATGTGAAATAACGGTAGGTTGGAAGTTCCATGAACTCTGTTAAATGGCAAGTTGTTTTAAGTGAACGTACACTCAATCTTTTTGGCTACTGTTGTGTCAATTTTATAATCACTGACTTGAAAAAAATGTTCCCAAATTTACAGGATATCTGTCTAAAGAGAGATGTATGCAGAGGCATAGAGAGAAGGAAGCCATAGCATCCCTTCTCTAAAGAAGAGAATTAATTGATAAAATGAAGACAGCACAAAACTATGCATTTCTTTTGTAGAAATTAATTTTTGCTAAGAAATCTTTGACTTATACACTTTCCATTAATTTTCTTAATAAGCCATGAATTCTCACATACCTAAATACTGTAAGTCTGAAGTGAAAGTAGTACCTTCCCTGTCCAAAAATTTGGAAAATGCTGATGTTTCTAAAAATATGTTTATGTTTCTGCAAATACGCTTATAAACTATTGCCATTGAATTCTTTTTTGCTGATCAAAAGTAGGATATTCAATCATTTTATACAGTATGTGATATTCATTGTTTCTAAAAATAAAATACAAACAGAATTCCATGGAAACAACTGAAGTGCTTCCATTTCAAATATCTTGCATTTTTCTAATATTAAATATCTTACCATAGCCCAGTTGTCTCAGTCCAAAACTTGGATATCTGACTGTCAGACAAGACATGAAGAACACACAAGAAATGCATTTTATGTAAATTTATAATTAAGCCAAGAGAATCAAAGGCATTAGCTCTAACCTTCCATCCTTGGTCTTGACATATTTTCAAACTGAATAAGATATAATTATTTGTGTATGTCAGCTAATGCCCGGTGGCATATGTGTGAACAACATCCATTATAGCACAGACACCCTCGTTTTCCTTGGAAGAGCCTGGAATAATTAAGTTAGTAAATCATCACCTAGTCAGGACACAAGGATCCCACGGCTACTCCCCTTGATCTTCATCTTAATTATGTGCTTGTCTTGATCCCTGACTATAAAATGCACTGACATGCATGTGCCTTTGACTGCTCAATTCTGGAAATACTTTGTAGCCTGCTCACGATGTCTTGTTTTCATTCTAATTCCCCATGTCTCCTTGACACACATATCCAGGAGACAGTGCACAGGGTAGCATACAAAATTCTGTGATGAAATTATTTAAATTAATCCTGACTGTCCAGTAATGACCAGTGCATTTGCACCAGGCAGCCAACAGTTAATTAATGTTGGTATTATGAGGAAGATTATGTCAAGTTTATATTTTAAGTATAGAGAGGAGACAAGAACATTATTTTTAATAGACACATGAACACAAAAATAAATCTGCTGAGCAATATATTTATATTATCTTTAAGACGTCACGACTATAGCTCTACTTTAAAAAATAAATTTTAAGTGGGAAGATATATTACTGTAAACCATTCAAAAAGAAATATGATACTATTGATTTTCTATTACAATGGGTCAATGGTATTATTATGGATTGGATATACAGGTTAGTCTTATTGCTTCTACATGCACTTCAAATTTCTAGTTTTATTAATGTTGATATATTTATATGTATATGTTAATATTTGTGTATATAAACGTGCTTAGTGTATCTTAGAATAGTCATTTATTTTAATTTACTATCTAATTAGATATAGTAGAAGATGATGTTAGAACTCAATATTCTACCAGGTAATTATTTCTTATAGTTTTCATGGAATACCTACAATATTGTCTTTATAAATCTAATAACCTCTACTATCCGACCAAGAATTAACATGTTAATGACAAAATTAACATCATTAGACTCCTTAGAATTAGATTTTCTCTAAGGGATCGGGTGGGGGGGATTGAGGGGGAGAGTACTGAAAGAGACAATTGGAGGTGGGGGCATTTGGGGGTCAGGCAGAAACCTGGTACAAGGGAATCTCCCAGGCATCTACAAGGATGATCCCAGCTAAGACTCCTAGCAACAGGGGATATGTAGCCTGAACAGACCATCTCCTGCAACCAGACCAGACTTCCAGTGGAGGGATTGGGACACCAACCCAGTCACATAACCTTTGACCTACAGTCTGTCCTGCCTATGGGATGTACTGGGGTAAGGATGGTGCAGAGATTTAGGAGTGATGAACCAATGTTGGACCAGCCTGAGTCCCATGCCAAGAGAGTGAGCCCATGCCTGGCACTACCTACAGTGCTAGGTCCAAGAGGCTGGATAGCCCAGAGGCCTAGAATAGAACCAAACACAATTGGCAAAAACAAAAAAAAGACAATGTAATGATGCCTAACCATATTCTGCTATACTCATAGATTGCTGCCTAGCCCAATTGTTACCAGAGAGACTTCATCCAGCAACTGACAGAAACAGATGCACAGACCCACAGTCAAAACATCAGGCTGAGCTTGGGAAGTCCTGCTGAAGAGAGGAAGGAAGGGTTGTAGGAGTCAGAGGGGTCAAGGACATCACAAGAAGAACTACACAATCAACTAACCTGGGCTCATAGGAGCTCACAGAGACTGAACCAACAACCACGGAGTCTGTATGGGACTGATATAGGCTCTCTGCATATATGTGACAGTTGTGTAGCTTGGTCCTCTTCTGGGACTCCTAACAGTGGGAGCAGGGGCAGTCTCTGACTCCTTTAATGACTTTTGGGACCCTACTCCTCATACTGGGTTACCCTGCTTAGCCTTAATACAAAATGAGATGATTAGTATTACTACAACTTGATATGCCATATTTTGTTGACATCCATGGGAGGCCTGCCATTTTCTGAATAGAACATGAGGAGGATTGGATGGGGGAAAGGCAGAGGTGAGTATAGTGCTCTTCTATCATGAGAGAAGCTTCCTTCCACAGCAAATAGGAACTAATACAGAGACCCTGTAACGCAAATTGCTAAACGGTCTTATTAATAAAAAACCTGAAGCCAGATATTTGGGTGAAAGCTGAAAGATCAGAAAAGCAGAAAGAAGCCAGCCACATTCTTACCAGACCTCAGCCTTCAAAGAGACCTACTTTCTGTATACCCATGCCTATATGCCTTTCAGTTCTGCCATCTCATTTCCTCTCTCCAGGCAACTATATCACTTCCTGTCTGTCTGTACAGACCTCCAGACTTCTATGGTTAGTGCTGGGATTAAAGGCATGTATCACCATGCCTGGCTCTGTTCCCCAGTGTGGCTTTGAACTCAACAGAGATCTAGATGAATCTCTGCCTCCTGAATGCTATGATTAAAGGCATGTGCTACCATTGCCTGACTTCTATGTTTAATATAGTGGCTGGTTTTTTCCTCTGATCTTCAGATAAGCTTTATTGGGGTGCATAAATGAAATATCACCACATTTCCCCTTTTTCTGTCTAAAATAAAAAATGTTATAACTGATATTAAAAAACTACAATATGTACAATAACTATATATAATATATACA
Source organism: Peromyscus nudipes (assembly GCA_902168325.1). Lineage (NCBI taxonomy): Eukaryota > Metazoa > Chordata > Mammalia > Rodentia > Cricetidae > Peromyscus > Peromyscus nudipes. Next base: position 23,158 of record CABHPH010154501.1, on the reverse strand, counting down.
AGCAATAAATGCATCAACAATGTCTAGTCCATTTGCATTTGACAAATTCAGAGAAAATATTCCATTATCTATCCTATTTTGGTGAGTCCAAAATGTACCTAATTCACTTTCTATTCTAACTTGTATTACCAACTGAAAACTATCTTTTATATCGTTCAAACTTACACACTTTACACCTCTTAGTGAGTTTCTTTTCTGAAACTGTTAACAAGGAAAACTGTAACTATCTAATCATCAACTCCCTCAGAGACCCAAGAAGGAAATGTTACCTAGAAAACAGGAAGTGCAAACAAGTGGCTTCCAAAAAATGTGAGTTATGACAGAAATAGCCAGCTGCCTGGACAGTCAACTGAGGTTTCTCTGCAACATTGGGGCATCCTCTTTGGCCTACAGGTTTAGCATATCTGACAGACTCTTCTTTGAAGCAGGATTTTCTAAAGAGTCTTTCTACCATGTCTTGGCAAGGATGGGTAGTCCTTTGTTTTGTGTCCTGCTTGTCCTGCTTTTGGACAGCATACTGTCAGCAGTTGATGCAAGGGCACTTTCTTGCCCAGTGGCTAACTTTTGCCACAGTGTAAGTAAACTCCATATGGAGTTTCTTCAATGCCCATCTGTAGCTAAAATGTTTCCTGTGTTCCACAGCCACTCAGACCCAAATAAACACACAGAGGCTTATATTAATTATAACTGCTTGGCCATTAGCTCAGGCTTATTACTGACTAGCTCTTACACTTAAATTAACCCAGAATTCTTATCTACGTTTAGCCATGTGGCTTGGTACCTTTTCTCAGTTCTGCCTTGTCATCTTGCTTCCTGTGTGTGTGGCTGGTGACTCCTGACTCAGCCTTCCTCTTCTCAGAATTCTCCTTGTCTGCTTCTCCCGCCTATACTTCCTGCCTGGCTACTGGCCAATCAGCATTTTATTCATCAACACACATTCACAGCATACAGAGTGACATTTCATAGCACCCATCGTCTCTGGAGCAGATTAGTGCTGCAAGGAACAGATATATCTCAGTCATAAAAGAGAAAAAAATCTATGTTGTTAAAACATCTTAAATGCCATATTCTATAGATCTCTGCAGTGTTTGAAGATGACCTGAGTATCTAAAATATATCTCTGCTTGACCTTGAAAACATACCTAATACGACTATGAGTTCAATTGTAATGACTAGAAAACATACCTAATATAACTATGAGTTCAATTGTAATGACTAACTACTAACTTTCATTTCTTTATATTCTAATTAGTTGGTAATAATAACTTTCAAGGATTAGCAAATAACATCACATTATTAAATAAACTGTATAGGTACAATATCTTGAACAAGATTAGAAATATATGTAAAATATGTTCTAACAAAATTAATCTCAAATTTGTATCACTATACAAAATTTTTATACAATACACAAAAATCCATTAGTTGTTGCCTTTTAAAAAGTAGATTCAATAATCTACCCTTTTATCTTATCCTATCTATATAAATCAATCTCAAATTTGTAGCAATATATATTTTGTATACAATATACAAAAATCCAATACAATGTAAAATACTTAAAACTAGTACTTGACTTCTAAAAGTAGATTCTATAATCTACCCTTTTTATCTTATCATATCCATATTCTCTCTCTCTTTCTTGTATTAGATTCAATAATCTTCCTTTGATCTATCATTTCTCTATTTTTTTCAGAGCAGATTCAATAATCTAACTCTTATCTATATCCTCTTTTTTTTCAAACAAGAATCCTGAATCTAATGTCCTTTGTTTAACTTTTTTCCTAACCACTAACAATAACAACTTGTAACCAACCATCCTAAACAATGACAATTATCCAAAATCCATAGAATGACCAAAAATCACCCACCCCACCTCTTGGGAATGTGTGCATCTTGTTCTTAAAGTTACTTCCTGCGGTCTGGGGACAACAATATCTTTAGGGGATCTAGAAAAGAAAAAATTTGGGTTAATTGTCAAGTTGTGGGAGAGGTAATTGTACTATTTGCTGCCCAATCTCTGCATAATGTGAAAGTGCAGGGCTTATCTCAAATCCTTGCTCAAGTAGTCTATGAGGCTGGATCATCTCAGCTAGCCATCTTGAAACTGTCCTGAGCAGTTTGTGGTCCAAAGCTGATCTTTGTTTTTCAGCTTAGTGGTATGATTATTGTTCATGTGGAATCATTGTTGTGGGGCCCCATCATCTTTTTGGAGACTTTAAATTTGCTATTAGGCCTGGTCATGATTCCTTGCAGAAAACTGATAGAGACTCAAACACCAAAACATGTACAGGCAATACATATTAATTTTATAAATTTTGGTATAAAATTTATACCTTAAGAAAAGATTTAAAGAATCAAAATAGAATCAAAGAATTATGAGATTAGTGGCAATAGAATAGTTCCTTAATTTTGGTTTTCTTCTGTCCCATATCAGATGGCTCTTCTGACATGATACAGAGATTTTGGATTTTCCTTTAAACAAGCATGCTTGGGTTTAGAGAAGGAGAGAGCCAAGCTCCAACTCCAAAACCAGCTTTAATTTTTAATTGAACTGGGACTACATAAATACCATTTGTGTTAAGTGTCTGTAGAGAAGAGCAGAAACAAACAATTAGGAAGACTTATAAAATTTCATATGTGATATACCAATAGGCCAATTTACTCTTTTTCTTGGGATCTTTTTTTCTGGATGATTTGCCTTTTTTCTTCAAATGTCTCGCTTGTCCAGTGTTCTTCAGATTCCTTAGCCTTCATTCTTCTGAAAAACAAAATCAAAAACCCTTAGCCAACCCTAACTTTGGGGAGGTTCCCTTTTGGCAAGTTATATCTGATTAAATGAAAAGCATTTGTTAGTGGTATACGTTAATTTAAATTGGATGGTCATGCTGGCTGATGAACCTCTTCTAATTTAAGCGGTTTCCCTTGTTCAAATAAAACCTTTATCAAGTTTGATGGTATCCATAGCTTTTCTTCTCCTATAGAAACAAAAGCAAAACCTTGTCCCCAACGTAACACATATCCTGGTTTCCATTCTGAGGTCGGCACATCTTAAAAGTATCTAGGGTAATTTAATTCTGTAGTTTTTTTTCTATTATCCAATGTCTCTGCAGCTGTTGTTCCTTTCTCATTAGCACCGAGAAAATTTAAAGGTATTAGACCATTATGTAATCTATTTCTGGGGTGTTTTTATTACCCCTTTCTGCTTATTTGGACAATGTGCAGAGAGGAAAACCTTGGAATACTCAGTCCCAAATGGGATGACTTCATCAATCCCTTCTTCCCAGGGCTCAGGGAGCCTTTCAGAAGAGGAGGTAGAAAGTTATAAGAGCCAGCGGCAATAGAAGACACTACGCTAACAAGGTTTTTCTAGATGCCGCTGGGTGGATGCACATATAAAGTCCTAGAAATGAGAGGAGAAGTGGGCACAAGATCTATGTATGTATGTATGTATCTATGTATGTATCTATGTATGTATCTATGTATCTATCTATCTATCTATCTATCTATGTATGTATCTATGTATCTATCTATGTATCTATCTATCTATGTATCTATGTATCTATCTATCTATCTATCTATCTATCTATCTATCATCTATCATCTATCTACCATCTATCTTTCTATCTATCTATTTCTGCATCCATCTATCTATCTTCAGTTAACAACCATGCACAAAGGAAAAAAGGCAGTGTTCTCTAACAGAGTTTTTTGGGTAATATAAACTTACAAAATTATTTTATTGAATTACAAAATAGTGTGGGATTTTTAGTACTATTAAAATCAAACATTTAAAAATATGTGTCATTGCTTTCCTAAGCCCATGATTTATACTGTTACATAAGAGATAATTGTTGTTTTTCTTATCTTGCCTCTCTGTTCAAATGAAGAGTAAGATATACATAGACACAGACTTTTTGTGCAAATTTAGATCAGAGTATTACAATGATTTTTCAGTTTTTCTCAATATTTTCTTTTTTCTTTTGTAAATAACTAACTATATAATTCTTTTGTGGATAATTATAGAATTTTTATCATGAAAATACTGGCAACCTTGCTGACGGGATTTTAACTGTCTCTAGTGATGATGTATTTGTTAGCAACTACACCACGGTTATTATCTTAAGTGCTATCATACTCATAATGTATAGTTATAGTAAATGTTCTTGAAATTTTTATGGGTAAATGTTCTCATGTGACAAATATCCTAACGGTTGTTGAAAAAAAAGTACATCGTGTAGAGTGTAGATAAGTATGATTCCTGAATAAGACAAGAAGAATATAATCCTAGGTGAGTGTCCACTAATAAAGCCATAATCATGATCACTACATTCTGCCTCATTTTTTTTTGGAGTCAATCATTTACGGTGTAAATATGGGCTTTTCACAAGATGTAGGGTAATCTAGTGTTGGCATGTGTAAGAAACATGAAAAGTACATTTCTTCAAAGGGCGCTCTGTGATTTCCTTGACATGACCTTTTCACATGCCCCTGTGTTCTCTTTTTGTCCTCCTTATGTTATTATAGTTACTGCTAACTAGGCTTTTATTGCTGTGAATGTGTTGCTCCGTTTGGTTGATAAATAAAATGCTGATTGGCCGGTAGCCAGGCAGCAAGTATAGGCGGGATAAGCAGACAAGGAGAATTGTGGGAAGGCTGGAAGGCTGAGTGGGGAGATGCCAGCCCGCCGTCCAGGGAGCAGCATGTCATGGCACACAGGTAAAGCCACAGAACAAGTGGCGACATATAGATTGACAAAAATGGGCTGAGTTTAAATGTAAAGATCTAGCTAGCAAGAAGCCTGAGCCAATAGGCCATACAGTTTGTCATTCATATAAGCCTCTGTGTTTGTACTTGGGACCACGAGGACATGGGAGCCAGGAGGGCACAGAAAAACTTCAGCTACAGTTATGAATTCAGAATATTCTAAATACTCAAAACACATTTTAATCTTTAATATTATGAATAATATTATGGAGTATTTTGTTAGAGAAAGCTAACTTCTCCCTATATAATGTTAATGAAGAGTAAAAGTTCAGATTAAGTTTAGGGATATGTTCAACTCAATACTTATGTATTTAATTATTATTAATTTTTGACTTTTTCTTCCTTTAGCCAACAACTCACTTTCACCTGCAATTCCTGTTAAATGATAGTAAGTCTTATAGCAGTACAGTCGATGGATACTAGGTCTTACCGTATATTAGATAGACAGCAGTTTCCATCCATTCCATCGAATCTTCTTACTTTGCACGTTCTGTCCCAGTCATTTCATTCTGATAATTCAGATCATCTGAATACAAGGCTTCCGCAATATTTTTTGGAAACCTAGAATTTGTTACTCAAAGAAGGATTCCTTATTTTATCTTCCTGCGCCAGGATTTTAAGAATCTAAACGTTATTTTACTAAGAACAGTTACATAATATGTATGACCAGTTCTATGCTTTCATATTGAATTAAAAACTCCAAGATTGCCTTAATACTCATGGCATCCGTTTTAAGTTTGTTTTTGACAACTTAATATATGAGCAGTGAATCTACACCACTTTCACTTTCTCTCCTCCCCTCAAACTCCTCACATGCCCCCTTCCCAAATTCATGGATTCTGAATTCATTTAGATTCCATATAAATATGGCTAACCACTTGAAACTGGATATTCTATGTGTAATATGGTCCCTGGAGGATATTAATTCCCTTCTCTTTAGTAGCCATTGACTAGTTGTAGTTTTTCACCTAAGGATGGGAACACATGGAATTTTCCCTTTCCACTCTGCATTGTCAAATGATGTTGTCATTATGCTTGTCTTGTTCAGGCAGCCATATTGATGGGATTTCAAGGGTGCATTATCCCTCTCATGCCTAAGGGACACAATATAACAATAGGCATCCTGGCATCTTGACGAATTTTTCACTTCCATTCCAAAACACAGCCATTTCATGGGGGCCTCACCATCGTGATACCTACAAATGTGAACTCATACTCCTTTCCCATCGTACTCCTTGCACAGACTCTCCATCATATCAATATGGAAACAATCTGTATGCTTACCCTTCCATCTAAATCCCATCATTCGAGTGACTTCAGAGTTACTTATATTATTAATAACTCCAGAGAAACAAAAATAGTAAGATGCATGTGAATATTGATGATGTAGATATATGAGGAGATTCTTAAGGGAATTGGATCATATAGTTATGGAGATCAGAAAGTGCCCAAATCTTTCATATGTGCATGTGGAAACCAGGAAAGAAGATGGTGTAAACAAGTCTGAGTATACAGCCTGAGATCTTTAGGAGACCAAACCCCATAGTTTGAAGGCTCCAAATCACAACCTCTTAAGTCCAGGGCAAGATAATATGAATGCTGCAGCTAAGGAACAGAATTGGAGGGCAGGAGAGAGTGGAAGAGGTAGAAGACAGAGGAGGAAAGAGGCAGGAGAAAGAGCTAGAACTCATCATTCCTGTGATCTCTGTTCAAAATGTATTAGATTATACTGGCTCATATGGTTAGATCACTTTTACTCTGTTAATTCAAATCGTAATATCTCTGAAATCTCTTTGAAAGTCCCCGAGGATTTTAAGGTCAGAAATAATATTTTTCAGTGTCCTGGCTAGGATTCTGTCAACTTGACACAAGATAGACTCATCAGATGAGGGAACTTGTACCGAGAAAATGCCTCTATAGGACTGAACTGTAGGCAAACCTGTGGGGTATTTTCTTAATTGGTGTTTGATGTGAGAGGGCTGAGTCCATTGTGGGTAGAGCCACCCCTGGGCTGGTGGTCTTGGATTGTATAAGAAAGCAGTTGAGCAAGGCAGTAAGCAACATCCCTCTGTGGCCTCTGCATTGGCTTGTGCCTCCAAGTTCCTGCCCTGTTTGTATTTCTTTCCTGAGTTTGTTCCGTGATAAACAGTGATTTAGTAGTATAAACCAAATAAACCCTTTCCTCCCAAACTTGCTTTTGATCATAGCATTTCATTACAACAATAGTAACCATAACTGAGACAACCAGCTATCTAGAACCCTTAGCCATTTGACCATTATATAAAAGTTTACCCCCACACATCTTGTCCACTTGCCTTTATATGCATATTCCAAAACCAATTTAGCATCCAAAGAGCAATAATCAAACATGATACTAAGTCTACCTAACATGGTATGACTATTCTACATAAATAATTCTTTAATATTTTCTCAGAAGAGTGAACTCCTTAAATAATGATACTCTTTTCCTGTTACAGTCTAGTGTTAAATACTATGTGGAAAAATGAACAACCTTAAGTAGTGAAATAGGCATCATGATTTAAACAAGAGCACAGAAAGTTGAGATATTTGCTCAATGAAGCATTGTTCAATATGTGAAGGGCTTTGTCTTTAGAGTTCTCATAGACATTAAGATCTATGGATGCTAAACTCATTATACTAAATGGTGTAGTGGCATGCTGCCTATGTGTGTCCTTTCATACTCTGTGATACTCATATTCCCTGAAGATTCCTTATATTTAATACAATGTAAGTGCTACATTGATATTTGTTATGTTGTATTATTTAGGAAAGATTACAAGAAAAATATTTGTATGTGCTCTATACACTCATAATTATTCTAATTTTAAAAATATATGTTTGTTTCATGGATATAGGATTCATGGATTCAGAGAGCCTATTCAGGATTCATGTAAAGATAGACATGCATAAATGACTCTAATCAGAAAGTGTTGATAACAAGTACATGATAATTTCTAACTGGCCATGTGGTTACAATTATTCTTTATAACTTCCTTTGTCTACTATCCATTCTGAGTTTGTTTTGCTGTCAACCAGTACATAAAACAAGTATTTCTTTTGTTTTCATTTTATAATAATATTTTATTTATTCTTTGATAACTTCTTACAATATATTTCAAGTATATTCATCTCTATTCCCTTAACTCTTCTATAATAACCTTCTCGACCTTTTGACTTTTCTTCATTTTCCTACACCCAACGAGTTATTTTGATCTGCTGAAGGGAATGTAACTTTCATAGCTAAATGGTTTAGGCCAAACCTAGCCATCCTTAATTGGGCTGTTGCTTTCTGTAGACTTTTATAATAGAAGATAAAAAATACTAAGATAAATGCTGAGGGAAATCTTTAATTCCAAACATGTTCCTCTTGTTAATGATCAAGAAATAATAGTCCAATTACTCCTCAACTTCAGATCAGTTATCCCAGCTAACACTTTCCTTTCAGTACTGTTGACTCAGGGGCATGAGAAGCAAAAAGTCTAGGAGGTAGCCTTACCTTCTCATTCAGCAAAGTTTTTGCTAAGTCTTTTCAGAGAAGCATTATTTAGTTGGAGCAAAGAACTGCAGGTCTGCATAAAAGAATTTATAGAAGGAAACAAAAATGTTGGTGAATGAGTAAGGGAATTGATGAACGAAGACATTCTTATACATACCTGTTGATTCCCAGAATGTGATGATCCTGTCTATCAAAGAAACAGTAATGTGCAGTTTGTTATGTAGCCATATGATGACTTTTGGAGCAGTTTATCCAAACCTTGTAAGATATTGCTATCTACATCACACAGTAACTGAGGCTTCAAAAGGACATTCTAGTGTTTAAAATGCTAACTACTTCAGGATGTTACACTCAATGGTTAGGAAGAGTGAATTCCATAAATAAGAGTCCATGCCACACTACTTAGTTGTGATATAAGTTCATTTTTCAGAACCAATGTTATGGAGAAATACTGTTATGTTGAACAAAGGACTTTTGTAAGTTCACAGATATTTTACTTTGGACAGAAGCACTGTGTGTGGAGAAAGCAAATCCATACACATCGCAGTTATCTTCTCCAGTAAAGACAAAATGCTACCCTCTTACGATGGAAGTGGTCCAGTGCAATCAATCTGCCTACAAGCAAGCTGGATAATCCCTCCAGGGAATGTGACATATTGAGGGCTCAGTGTGGTCTCTACTGCTGACAGATTGGACAATCAGAAGTGTAGCCAAGTTCACTATCAGGAGTAGAGGTCCATGTTGCTAAGTACATGCAGATCCTCACTCATGACTGCCATAGCCATTTTGTTCTCTATCCTGTTGTCTGACGACAGGGTGGCTTTAAATAACTGACTGATGTGAACTGAATAGATCATTCTATGCACTTTATTTTCAATGTATGTCCTTGGTGAGTTCTTCTTCTAATAGCATGTCCTTTCTCATTTGCCTCTTCTCCAAAGTTGCTTTGTACTCCATGCCCCATTAGTGGTCCTTTCATGATCCAATTCACCCAGTAAACCATAGCTACAGCCTATCAATCTGTGTACAATGACATCTTTTGTTATTTGTCTTTCAAGCAAAATGAAAGAGCAAATTTAAAGCATAATGTGCTACCCCTTCACAACATCACCTATGGATATATCAAGAGGAGGCAGTCTACTTCCTGGAATTGGCTGGAATATATTGAAGTAAGTCATAACCATCAAATACTGCCCAGGAATCTTTCTCTGTCACATGACTATATAGGAAAGGCCATCATTATTCAAATAAAGGTAGTATAGTAGAAGTGAAAACCATGAATATTTGTACTGCTTCTTCATGTCACTTACTTGTGCCTTCAGTATCTGCTCAGCGGGACTGCATTTACACCAGTTATGTTTGATAATGGTGCTGTGTTGCTCATCCTCCAATTTGTGGTTTGAGAAAATTACAACACTCAGTCTATGGTTGACAGGTCAGTTCTCAGAGTAGATTTTTGATACGTGGCCTAGCATTCCATTTCTACCAAAGTCCAGTAGCAGACCAAGATCTGTCTTTCCAAACAAGGATAGCTATTTACAATGATGACAGGTCCTCAATTAAAAATCCTAAAACTTGGACTGTAGTTTTCATATGGGGCTGTAGAGTCACTTTAACAACATCATTTTTATCTGCTAGTAGCATTTCAATAATCAACAATCCCAAAATAACTGGATGTGCTGGATCAGAAGGCTAAGTGGCAGAAACACTTACACAGGATGCATCCTCTCTAAGGTAAAAAGAAGTCCATGTATCAGGACCCCACACACAAGAACAAGCTGTTAAATCTGTTTGTGTTTTGGAGACAGTTCCTCATTTAGGTTTCTCTATGTCACTTCCAAAGAGACTAGATTTGTGGCAGTCTGGAACAAAGACGAGTCTTTTTAGCAGGTCCAGAGTCCTGTGTAAAATATAAGACCTTGAATTTTAGCTGGATATGTTTTTTTTTTAATATAATGTTGTTCTCAGATATCTGGAAGTAGTTGCTATACATCACACTTGCCAGGTCCAGTTAACAAAATGCTACTAATAAATGAGCCAGTCTCTCTGAATTAAATTATGACACAGTATTAGAAAGTTGATATATCTATGAGGAGGGATAGTGAGGTTTATTTATAGACTAACCAACTAGAGGAAATATACTTCTGGTGGGCTTCTAGGTAAGTATTGAGTAAAAGGTATTTTTACAGATCAGTAGCTGCCTCACACACACCAGGGACATGTTAATTTGCTCAACCAAGGGAAACACATCTGGTGAAACAGCTGCAGGTGGAATCACCACTCAGTTCCTAATCCACTTTGATTCTCCAATGTTTATCTGCTTCTGCATAGGGCAAATAGTGTTGCAAGAGGCTGTGCTGGGAATTGCCACTGTTATATCTTTCAAGTCATTTCTGATGACACTCATCGCTACAATCCCTCCAGGACTTTTGTATTGCTTTTGATTTACTGTTCTCCTAGCCTGAGTCAGTCTAATTGCTTCCACATTGTCTCTTCTGTCATAATAGTCCTCACTCTACAGGCCATGGAATCAATATGAGAATTCTGTCAATGGCTAAATACATTTCTTTCAAATATTCATTCTGACACTGGAGACATATCCACAGGATAAGGTTAGGGGAAATTCAACCCACCATGAGTGGAACTGTGTCAACATTCCATTGATCTTCTCTTCACCATAAGCACCTTCTCCCATGGAAGGGCTGTAGAAGTATTTTGAGTTTTTTGGAATCAATTCTAGGTCATTACCAGTGTCCAGTAATTTCTTGCTTTTTCTCTTCTCAATGCACAGCTGGACTTGATAAAGGTCATAGGTTTCTTTTGAGAAATCTAATATAGGGACAAACAGCATAAATTTCCAGCAATGTCCACAGATCCTTGTGGCTATTATCCATTTCATTCAATGGGTTCTGTGACTGTAAATTGGTTAATGCTGTGAAGTTGAACAAGTGACTGTCCTCTCTGGATTTATGATTGACATTAGAATTCTGTCCATTTGTCCCAGCGCTTTTCTTCAATAGCTCAAGTGAGGATTTAGTAGGCTTCCTATTGACTTTACTTCTATGAACACAACGACTAACTTGGTAATGGCATAGGTTTGTGTACGACAGATGATGTAGATCGATCCTTTGATCCTGTTGCCCATTAACATGAATTACACTCACATTGCCCTTGGTTGGCGGCTCCTATTTGGATGCTGCTGCTCTGCTATCCAATTCTTCCATTGTATGTAAGTTTTCCAGTTGAATGGCGATGGTTTTCACTGTTAGACCTGGTCTACAGATAAAAATGAACTTTTCAAACATGCTTACATTTACCCCCCCCCGAATTTTATTGTGAAGTATGGGTGACAGGTGCATTTTATAGACCATCACAGAATGGGTAAGCAGTTCTATTTTTTTTAGATAGTTTTATTTGGTGTGTGTGTACAGGTGTGCTTGGCCTGTGTGTGTGTAAACATGTGCAGTGTGTGTGTGTGTGTGTGTGATACTTAAGAAGAGGGCATCATATTTCTTGAAACTGTGGTTATGGGTGGGTCTGAAGTACTATGACAGTGCTGGAATTAAATCAAGTCCTCTGCAAAAACAGCAAGTGCTCTCAACCACTAAGTCAACTCTCAAGTCTCTGGTAATAAGGTTTTAATGACCAGTATACTTTAACACTCTCATCTCTCTTAGTCTTTGAATCTTTTCTTTCATGAGGAACACTGAACATTTTCAGCCTGTTCATAGTGAGCAATCTTTTGATCTCCGTTTTAGCTAATCAAGCAATCAAAGTTTTAGAACTTTCTCTGATTCTGCAAGCTTTATAATCAGTGCAGCACCTTTGCTTAATAGGCCCATAAGGGTGATGATAATGAGGATAGAAATAGGGTGGGGAGTATGTTCAATGTACAATGCACGCTTGTGCAAAAATAACCTTACAGTCATTCAACATGCAGGAAGTACATACAATGAGCATTTTAAAAACACTAACAGTATCAGAAGCGACTCAGACCTTCCTTCAACCATTCTTCTGTGCCTTCACTGATGTAGGGTAGAAGGGCAGACAAGTAAAAGGTCATGGGAAGGTTCTGGTTTACCTTTCTGGCTGAAGGAGTCAGGAAACTGTAGATAACATTGATAAAGCAAAATTCCTCCCAGACACAATACATATTTTCCTAAAGACAGCTCACATAAGAATGTTGAAGACAACAAAACCACCTGGGTTTGTTTAAAGCCTAGATTATTTATAAATTGAGTTTCCTTAACACTTCTATTTCATTCTTAAATAGAAGAATTATCTACCATCAATACACCTTACCACTTTGTTTCAAGAAGAAAACTCCTTAACTTTCAAACATTGTTGTAGGTTCCACTGACTGACAGTGCTAACTTAGAAAACCTTAGGATTGTACACAGCCATTGTTAAAAAGACAATGGGATTTGAGTCTACTTTAAGAAACCCATTTCTAGATTTTAATATGTCTTATGTCTCCTGAGAGCCCCATGCCATGCTTACTATCCCTTTCACCTGTATCCTGTTTCCTGCTTTGTGTTTTCATGGGCTTTCTGTGTATGACACTGTGACACTGTGAATATCTCTGCATCTGCGTATGTTTATTGTGTTATCTCTTGGACTTTTTCTTCAGTTTGTGTGTTTGTTGTCCCATTCTTAATTTTTAATCTTCTTTTCTTTTCTGTTATATTTGGTTAGATAACTCTTTGTAGTCTAATGAGAAAGAGAGAGGGGGAGCAGGAGAGAGAGAGAGAGAGAGAGAGAGAGAGAGAGAGAGAGAGAGAGAGAGAGAGAGAGGATTTGGATGAGTGGGAAATGGGGAGGATCAGGGGGGAGTTGGGGGAGGGAAAACTGTAATCAGAAGACATTGCATGGGAAAAATAGTTTTAATTAAGAAAAGGTTCCATTTGTTTTATTAAACCTAACCTCTGCTTTGTATTTGCTCCTCTTCAGTGACATCATGAATCCTGGCTCTGGTTGAGCAGAGATCCTTCCAAGAGCATGGGATTCCTCAGGAGGCAGTGTAGAGCAGTGCCTGCATCCTATCTGTCATTGATACTACTATCTATTTCCCCACATAGTCCATGGATTTCTTCTCTAACTTTCAGGGGCATACAGGGAGTTGAATCTTGTTATAAGGTTAGAACAAAATAAGTACAGAAGCTCATCCTGAAGAGGGTAAAAACTGTCATTCAGGGACAGTTATTATAGTTTGCCTAGGAAATGAAGAATTAATCCTTTTGTATAACATTGTAAAGTATAACCCAATGTGAGTGTAGAGGCCGGATTTCCTAGAGGTGAAGGAAACATGTTCTGTCAGGAAAAATGAGGAGCTCACTTTTCCTGAGAAGAATGTCTCACCATTGCAGCTGGTGAGACAACTTCTACTGGGATTGGGGAGACTTTTCTACATGGAAACGCAACTCAGAGTCTAGGGAAGAACTCAACCTCCCCCTTCAGGAGGGACTTTCTACCCACCTCCACCTCAATTTAGAGGACTCTATTCTTTACCAGTTCAACAATCCACATCCTTTATGACAGGTAGTCCAACTTGCACTATACCTAAGTTCTCTGTTTTAATTTTTCTCTGTTTTATTTTTAACAGTTATTATTTTCCTTCAGGATAAAGTTCCAAAGATGTTAATGGTAAATACAACTCTGATCCTGCATTCTCAAATCACTGAGCTTATCTTTCTTTTCAACCACATTGCATAGCAATCAAGATAATCAGTGTAAGTCATTCTATTCCTGAGTTTCCCTGAAAATATTTTAGTGTATCAAATTCAGATTTGCTTAGTTATTTATTTTTTGTAGTTTATTGAATAGAAAAATCTGAGGCATACATGCTGCAAATTTTTGTAAATGGTTTACACTATAGCTTATCAATACTTCTTTACTTAATGTAGGAAAACAATCACAAATTTTGAGTCTTAATTAAATTGAGGGCCATTATTAGTATGACAATTCAAGAAACCCTAAATCTGATTCTGAAAACTAAACAAGAGGGAGAACCAGATACTTATTTCAGGAATCAGCTCATGTGATTACAGAGGTTGAGGAACTCCATGATATACTGTCTGTCTGTGAACTAAAGAAGCAGAGAAATCAGTGATTAGCAATTTGCTGAGTCCAGTGGACTGAGAAGCAGAAGATCTGATAGCGTAACTGAAACTGAAGTCTTGAGAAATGGTGGAGAAACTGATGTAACACTCTGTCCTGTAGTCTAAATTCTCAGAACCATGATCTGTGATGTTTGAGGGCAAGAGAAGATGGATTAACTCAGGAGGGAACTTTCCTTCTCTTTGCCTTTTTGCCCTACTCAGATACTCAATGAACTGGGTGATGTCCCCTCACATTAGTGAAGGCCACTTTCTTTTCTCAGTGTACTGATACAAGTCTGAATCTTTGAGAAAAACTTTTCTAGACTTTCCAAGAAATATGGGTTCTTCTTGTTTTTATCTGTTTTACTTTTCAAAAAATTAGCATTCCACAATTGTGCACCTTTTTTGAGATGTATTTTAATAATTAAATACATATGTACAAATCTAATAATCAAGCTAAGGCAAGTCAGTTAGCATTCCTCTTACCTTAAACATTGCAGTTTCTTTATTTTGGAAACAGTGAACTCTACAAAATGTTGAAGAGTATCATAAACTACAGTCACCTTCTCATGTTGCAGAGAATTAGAGCTGGCTAGTTTTACGTAATTGAACCTTGATACATGTTATTCAACTTCCATCTAGCCTGCTACCCACATATTCTACTCTCTTGAGACCAGAATTCCATTCTCGGCTTCTATGAAATTGTTTCCTAGTTTTAATATGGAAAGGAAACATACCTATTTGCCTTTCTCATGACAATGCTGTTTGAAACAGAGATGAACACATTTATGTCATTCCACACACAATAACACAATATCAGAATGTGTTGAACAACAATAAATTTTTTTGTATTTTTTGTATGCAATTATTTGCCACAAATACTGATTTCATTAATAGTTTATAAAGGGAAACAGAGGTTCTTTTATTCCAAACTTAATTACTAATACTGACTTTCAGATTATACATTCCATATTTCTCTCTCTCTCTCTCTCTCTCTCTCTCTCTCTCTCTCTCTCTCTCTCTCTCTCTCCCTCTCTCTCCCTACCTAGGGCCACAGTAAAGTAAAGAATTTTAAATGGGTCAAAGAGACAAAATGAAAATCTAATAGAGAAGCAAAATGCATCTCTGAGGGTGGGTGTCAAAGAACTAAACCTCTAAGTGATCTTCTCAAAGCACTCCAGCAAGTCTTGACAGTCCAGTTACACTACTGGTGCTTAGTCATGGAGGCTCTAGGGGCAAAGGGAATGGCAGGGCCCAGATGAATGATGGGTGGATGATGGACAGTTGTGTTTCCAAACAAATGATTAGATAGACATGTGAAAAAAATTGAATAAGTTGCATCAATATTGATAATTTAGCTGAAAATGGAGGCCCTGGTACAGACAGGTCTCTGCCTCCTCTCTACTCCTACCATACACCCACTGTGTGGCAAGATGATAAGATGTTGGGGAGTTGCCACTGAGCTGTTAGCTGTCTTTCTCATTATGGAAGGAAAAATGCTTCCTATTTCTCTGTGTTTCCTAAACATGCAGATCACTGTGAAAACTTTGTTTTGGATATCCTATTCTGCATTCTATTCTTCTGATTCAAATAGTCGTTGATTCTTTTTTATTCTTGGAAAATACTAGAACAAAACAAAGAGAAGGAAGACACAGCAGTGTTCAGTTTCTCATTTTGGCAGGTTCCTGATATTGTGTTGTCCTCACCTATCTTTCCACCAGAACCTTCATAAGTCATCAAAAGGTGTGTCAAGTAGACAAAATTAAAAGAAAATGTGGAAAATATTTATACATTGTCAAAGCATGACTCATACAGAGGAAGAGAGTGTTGATTATGTTTTCTCATATCTGTTTTTAATCATGAGTAATAAGATGGTGTCCTTTATGATGTTTATAAAATTCTGAATTAGAAGAGAACATTAAAATCAAGTAAACACTTAGAACATTTCGAGTAATTTATTTATTCATTCATTTATTGATGTAATCATTCAACAATTTCACGCAGATTAGATGAGGGAGATACTTAGAGCTAAAAAATGCAAGGGCTAAGATAACTTTCTTTCTCATAAGAGTGATTGAGATTGCATACATGTAATTGATACTTACAGTAAGGGGATTAAATGAGATAGGCAAAGAATAGGGTATCAGTTCTGCTGAGACACAAGGCTTACCCTCTGAGATGCACCAGTATTGAATGTATGAGAAGACTGGAAAGAGAATCAGAATGAATACATATAACAAATTTGTAACAGCATTAAAAGTGTATGTTGGTGAATTCAAAGAAAGAAGGTAATGTCCAATTGTATTATTTTCCATAATTACAGGAACAGACTGAGACCTTGGACTTTACTAATTGATTTGATAAAATGAAGATTATTCTGTTTTAGTTTTGTGGAAAGGAATGTCTTATTAAGATTGTAGTAATTTCAAGAGACAATTAGGGCAAAAGTGAGTTTTTAATTTATATATGTATATATTTCATTTTATTATTGTCAGTCTCTCTCTCTCTCTCTCTCTCTCTCTCTCTCTCTCTCTGTCTCTCTTGTGTGTGTGTGTGTGTGTGTGTGTGTGTGTGTGTGTGTGTGT
>CABHPH010154500.1:0-40685 GCA_902168325.1 Peromyscus nudipes | reverse complement strand
AACTTAGGACAAGATAAGCAACAAGACAGAGGAACTATGGGATTATGTATGCAAACTCCTGGGAAGAACTGGAGTCATGAAAAAATACTATGAGAAAAACAGGTAGAAAAATATTCCTATGGAAGCTTTTGGCCTGTGGACAGCTTAGATCTAAGTCCTGAGTGGCAGAGGAAAGAATTTTCTCTGAGACAGATGCAGGTGAAATAAAACTCTTCACGCCACTGACATTGCTACTTTATGAAAACATCATACCATCAGAATTAGTTTCCTCTTGGCCATGAAGCCAAAGTTTAGGGAACAGAAGTCATGGAAAAAACTTAATAATCTTTTTCCAAAAAACTGGAAGCTTCTCAGGTCTTTCCTGCTCGGATTTCTTTCTGTAAGGGCAAAAATTTAACTCACCTGGAAATAACATCTATCAGTATGCGGAAAATCACCTATAATTGCTCTGGAAAAAACAAAAAACTTCTTGGAACAGGGCAAATCCTCTCTGCTAGTCCTAGCTCCCCTTCAAGCCGGTATTAGAAAAACAGCAGATACTTTAGACCCTTTAAACAGATACTTTAGACCCTAGCCAGAATCCCCTGTGGCTAGAGCCTCAGGGTGGAACAGCAGCTGATGAGAAGCTGCTGGCATGAAAGTAGCAGTGGAGACTTTGAAATCCTCCCTGCAATGAGAGAGGCAAGGTCTAAGTTCTAGCGGTAATGACAGCACGAGAAAAGTTGAGACAAAATTTGGCCACACAAACAAGACTGGTAGGAACAGTGAGAGTCGCCCACTCTACTGCCAGACCCAAGCTGGTAGATGAGGCTATGTAGTGCCCATGGCTGTGAAAAAAACTCATTTCTTTTTTCTATTCAGGGAAAAAAAATTCTAAAAAAAAAAACAAAAACAAACAAACAAACAAAAACCCTCTTTTTTTTTAAAGATTTATTTATTTATTATGTATACAGTGTTCTATCTGCACATATCCCTGCAAGCCAGAAGAGGGCACCAGATCTCATTACAGATGGCTGTGAGCCACCATGTGGTTGCTGGGAACTGAACTCAGGACCTTTGGAAGAACAAGCAGTGCTCTTAACCTCTGAGCCATCTCTCCAGCCCACAAAAACCCTCTTTTTTCAAGTATTCTCACTCTTTTTCACTGACCCAGTGAGATGGGGGAGTGAAGCACCCAAGGGTTTTCACTTCTGGCAACAAATGCCTGTCTGAGTGCGCATGGACAGGCATGACCCACTCTGGAAACAGTGTCACGTGAAAAAATCTGATTAGAGAGGTACACCTGTTAAACGATAACGCAGGCATCCTAATGCAAGCTTAGGAAAGACAAAAATCTCCCATGATAAAAGCAAAAACTTGATTTTGGCTTCAGCACAAATATAGACTATAAGAATAGAAGTTTTCTTCCAGACCCAGAAAGGCAGCTTGGGAAATGTTGTCTGTAATGCAGTTTGTAACAGCATGATGATGTAGAGAAAGGCAGTTTGGGAAGTGAAGTCCATAACAGAGATGCCAGTACTACACTGCCCACAAACTCTTTTTTTTTTCAGTGTTTTTTTCAGCTCAAAATGCAGTTTTTTTCAAACACTGTTAGAAAACTTAGCCTTACCTACTGAAAACTAGAAACAGGTGAACAGCTTGCCTGTCCAGAGGCAATTAAAATGCTAATACCATTTGTCAACAAGCCACTTTGAAGCACTCATGATAATCTTAAAAAGTGGCTTTAAAAAATTAAGAAGGGGGAATTTTACCCTTACTCAAGCTTAGAGCCACTGATAAATTAGCCTCTGACTTCAAACTCTCAAGAAAACTTTCAGAATGATATCAAAACTGACTATAAACTCCAAACTTTAGTAATGACTTGCATACTTTCTATCTTGTTAAAAGAAAATGTAATAGTTCAGCTTAGAGATATCTTCTAGATGTTTGATAATAGTTTCCTTTTAAATATAAGTTTGTAAAATAGTTCTATAGAGTTTTCTTTTAAATATAAGTTTGTAAAATAGTCCTATGGAGTTTCCTTTTGAATATGTTTGTAAAAAGTATTAATGTTGCCAGGCGGTGGTGGTGCACGCCTTTAATCCCAGCACTCGGGAGGCAGAGCCAGGAGGATCTCTGTAAGTTCGAGGCCAGCCTGGGCTACCAAAAAAAAAACATGTAAATGTTGAATGTAAGTCTGTAAAAAGTGTAAATGTTGAATGTGAGTTTGTAAAAAAGTAAATGTTGAATGTAAGTTTGTAAAAAGTGTAAATATGTATAGTCATGTTCATATTAGAACTGTTTTTATTACTCTATCAATAACTGTCTAGACAAATTAGGTAACATTAATTTTTAAAGGAATACATTGTATCTTCAGATATATTTGAACAATTTTTATGATAGCCCAAAATATAATTTTATAATCTCAGTGGCCCCTGGAAAACTTAAGTAAAGGTGTCATAATTAGGGGTGTTTTTCTGTCTTCTTCCTAGAAGTTTCCACTCCTGTTTCTGTTCAGAAAGAGGTAGGCCTCCCACAATCGAGTTAGTTTGTACGAAAATTCTACTGCTACTTAAACAGCTAAAAATGTCTTTATAATTATCATGGGTTTATGTTCATTTGAGTGGATACTTTGAACAGTTTTAAAATGACTGCTTTCTCCTGGGAATCAAAATAGTCTCTTGGAAATTTTATTGAACATATGTTAGGAGAGAGTTTTGATCCAGGAAAAGGGCTTGGTGCAGGTGAGACTGCTGTAATCACCTTAGACCCATTCCAAAAAAAACGATATTCCATCTTTATTGTCCTCTAATCCTTTACTGGCAGGTGTGGCAGCTTTGGAGATCACGGTGGGTGTTTGCAAGCTCAGTAGGGATCTGAGTCAGAGCTGAGTTAGGCTGTGTACCCACTCCTGTCAGGGCTGCTAGTCAAAGACAGGCAATTTTCTTTTTGATAGCTTCCAACTTAAGCCAAAGTATGCTTGATGGAAAGTATATCTCCATGATGGGTTAGGAAGATAATCAAGAAGGATGACCTAAGAAAGGCACAGTCTATTTGAGGGGCCTGGTGTGCCCTTTATTATATCTAGAAGGGGGAATTATGGAGACCTGCAAAAGTTTCCTAGTGAGATATGAGCTTGCTTTACCCAGCAGAGCTGCAGTAGAGGATTGCTTGACCACGTGCATGGTTGCTAGGTGATTAGAGGAGTCTACACTTGGCTGAGCCAAGGAGAAGTCTTTGCTCCACCCATTGACATTCCTATAAACAGCCCTTTAGAAGAGACAGAGGGGACTGGTGGATAAGGATCCAGGCCCTCCTGAGGCTATTCTGTGTTTTTGTTTCTCTCCTCTTTATCCTTCTATCTAAATATTTCTCACTTCACCCTCCTCAAGAGTACCCTGGGGTAAAAGTGGGAGCTGGTCTCCCACAGTCAACTCAAAAGATGTCTAAGGAACAATGTTTAAATTTAGGAGAAACAAATTATTGTGGAATACCTAGGCATACATGAGAAAGAGAAGAACTTCTAAATGTTGTATTTAGTCTTGTTACCCTTTTCAATCTTACAAAAGTAATATATGAATATGGTTAAATAAAAAATGCAGAAATGAATAGCAAAAGTCTATGTCCATCATGTTGACTTTTCTTTCCATTCCCTCAAACAAACTACTATCATTATTTTCTGGAGTTCATATGTGGTGATATATTGTTTGTGATCTAATAAATGAAGTTTTTCTGAAGATCAGAGTACAGAGCTAAGCCATTAGTTAGCCATAGAAGCCATGCAGTGGTGGCACACACCTTTAATCCCAGCACCCGGGATTTAGAGGCAGATAGATCTCTGTGAGTTTAAGGCCAACCTGGCTACATGAGGTTTGCTGTGGATATCGCTCTATATAAATAAAACACTGATTGGCGAGTGGCCAGGCAGGAAGTATAGGCGGGACAAGGAGAGAGGAGAATACTGGGAAGTGGAAGGCTGAGTCAGAGAGACCTGCCAGCCACTGCCATGACAAACAAGATATAAGGTACCAGTAAGCCACGAGCCACGTGACAACTTATAGATTAATAGAAATGGGTTAATTTAAGATAGAAGAAGTAGATAACAAGAAGCCTGCCACAGCCATACAGTTTATAGTAATATAAGCACCTGAGTGATTATTTTATACGTGGGTTGTGGGACTGCAGGGCTTGGTGGGACCTGGAGAGAAGCTCTCCAGCTATAAATGTTGATCCAATCTAAAAGAGAAACAGAGTCAGGCAGTGGTGGCACACTCCTTTGATCCCAGCACTTGGGAACTCACACCTTTAATCCCAGCACTGTGGAGATGGAGACAAGAAATGATATGGCTGGGCAGAGAGAGGAATATATGGTGGGAGGAGACAGGAGCTCAGTCTCTCTTTCAGGCTGAGGGTTGCTAGAGGTAAGAAGTCTTTCTAGTGGCTGGCTTTTCTGCTACTCTGATCTTTCAGCTTTTACCCCAGTATATGGCTCCAGGTTCTTATTATTAAGACTAATTAGGCTGGGCATCAGAGGCACATGACTTTAATCCCAGCAGTCGGGAGGCAGAGCCAGGAGAATCTCTGTGAGTTCAAGGCCAGCCTGGTCTACAAAGCAAGATCCAGGACAGGCGCCAAAACTACATGGAAAAACACTGTCTCGAAAACAAACAAACAAACAAAAAGACCAATTAGAATTAGTGCTACATTCATATCTAAAAATAATTGAAGTTATATATAAATATGCATATCTTTTAGTATATATATTATATATAAACATATATATTTTTATGTGTGTGTGTGTGATTTTATACACAAAGATGCCATAGTACATAGAGTGCTATCTACCTTGTGTTTTCACTAATCATAGATCTTGAAAGTCTTACTCCATCAACATGTCTATATCTAATCTTACTTTAATGTCTATAGAGATTACAATGTATTTAACTGTTATTTTTCTAGCTCTCAGCATTGAAAAATAATGGCTCTGCTACTACAGATTTTGCCACTAGAATATAGGCATTCATATTCATTTCTTTGTACACATGATTTTAACACCATTTAAGTTGAAAAGTGTACCCTCCTTCTCAGCATAATAATAGCATCCCAGGCAGGGGCGTGGCTACTAGATTCCTTACATCTGCACTAAATTATATGTCTTTCAGCCTAGGTTACACTCCGTGTCATCTGTCTACTTGTTTTCAGTCTTTCTTCCCGAATATGACTTATAATCAGAAAAGATAGACATTGTCACAATTGAAAAAAGCCACACGCAATTTCCAACTGAAGAACACTGTAATAGCGAGTTCTAAGATTGTCGTTGATACATAATTTAAATAATAGGATAATTATGTTGAAAGGAAAAGAAAACCTGAATCTTGTTCGGAATTTAAGAGGCTTGGTGCTAACAGCATGTCCAATTCAAGTTTCTTTCAGAGACAGAAATTTTCCAGAGATGCAACTTGCTATTCTTTTTTTTTTTTTTGAGAATTCTATATATGAATACAGTGTATTTATTTACATCATTCATATCCCTCCCTCTCCCCTCTCTAACTTTCCTGGGTTCTTTCAACTACCTACTTTCAAATGCATGACCTTGTTCTAAACTTACTATTGTCACACACACACACACACACACACACACACACACACACACACACACACTCAAAATCTACTGAGTCCCATTAGTGTTGTTTTATGTACATGTTCAGGGCTGACCACTAAGACTGGAAAACTCACTGGGGGCCATTCCTGGAGAGAATTGCTTCTCCCTCCTTCAGCAGCCATTATTGCATATAGCTCTTCATTCTAGGGGTAAGCCCATGTGGAATTTTGCCCATTCACGTTGATATTTCAGTCGGTGTGGTCTTGTGAAGACATCCACATTGTCGAGAATTCATGGGTGCAGCTTCCCTGTCATGTATAGATGACCCTAGCTAGCAGTTGTCTTGATCCTGTGGTTCTTACAATCTCTCCACCCCTTCTTCACTGTTGCATGAGCCTTAGATTAGGGGTTCTGTTGTAGAAGACCTAATGGGATGGATACCCACTTACTCTCTGCATTTTGACAAGTTGGAGATCTCTGTAGTAAACTTCTGTAGTAGCTGAAAAAGGGAGCTTCTTTGATAAAGGATGAAAACTGCACTACCCAGTAGGTATAAATACGAGTATTTTACCTCCTTGTTGGCTGGGTTTACAGTATCAAGCATGTGTCCCTTCCTGTTGAGTGGGTCTTGAGTCCAATTAGACAACTGTTGATTACCTCCAACATATAAATGTTACTTTTTGTTGTATGTGTGCTATACCAACCCTGATATTCCTAAAAGTACCTCTTCTCTCTCTCTCTCTCTCTCTCTCTCTCTCTCTCTCTCTCTCTCTCTCTCTCTCTCTCTCTCGCAGTGAAGTACATGAGAGAAGCCACGCCTTATGTGAAGAAAGGATCACCTGTGTCTGAAATTGGATGGGAAACGCCTCCTCCTGAGTCCCCTAGATTAGGGGGCAGCTCTGCAGACCCTCTGTCATCCCAGTCCTTCTCCTTCCATAGAGACCGGAAAAGCATCCCCCTCAAGATGTGTTATGTCACCAGGAGCATGACCTTGGCTGACCCTGAAAACAGGTAATGGGGCAAACTTTCCTGGCCTCTGAGGTTATGAAAGAATTTGCCAGGTTGTGCTCATGTCTGAAAAGACTCCATCGTTCTCATGTATAGACTGAAAGGTCCTCTCACCCTCCAAGCATGGGGAAGATACATATTGAAAGAGGGAGATTATATTCCATCCAGGATCCCACCCATTCTTCCATTCTTTATCATCATGATGTAAAGGCACATGACCCAGTTTCTAGGTAGAGTGGGAGAATTGGAATCAGGGTCCCAGTATCTTTCCTTGTTTGTTCATTGTGAGTCTATGGGATTTTAGGTAAATTACTCAAACTTGTTTTTGTTACTTGTAAGATGGGGATAATTGAAATCGATATCAGCTTGTTAGGGCTAAATAAGGAAACCCTACAATGTGCTTAGCACTGGAATGAGTGCACTCCAATGAGTGTGCACATGACAAGTGTTAGTCATGTTAGTAAAAGGCAACTCTGCCTGCCTGAGCCCCAGCATCCTCAACAGTGCCCTAGGAGGGTCAGATGGCAGAAGACATAAAGCTCTTCTCGTCCATAAGAGGATAAGAAACGGCATCACTCAGCTTGTTGGACACTTTTCCAAAGTTCACAAGTGACTCTGAATGCCACAGGATAGACATTCCCCCTAATTCAGGGCACTTCAAAAGTGAAGTAAAAGTTTATGGTCTCTTTTCACTCCAAAATTATCTGACTGCACGATACACAAGTTGTAGGAAAAGGTATCAAAGAAGAGAATTAAGAAGAGATGAGGGAGAGAGAGAGAGAGAGAGAGAGAGAGAGAGAGAGAGAGAGAACTGAGCCAACACATGGGAACTCTTGGTGACCTTTGCATCCATATTAAAGTGCTAAAAATAGAAATAGCTCTACTGGTCATTCTTCACATGTGCAGGACAGCTGCAACACCCACGAAGAGGAAGTATTTGGCTAGGTTCACAGTTTCTGATGGGGGAAAGCCAAAGTGACGGAGGCAGGGAGGAAATGGACTCTTGGCCTCCTAACTCCATGTGGGCTTTAGTTCTCATCCCAAGAAGTTCACTCCAAGGAAGCTGCTAGGGCCCTTCTGGCTCCAACCACCTGTCACACCCCACTGCCCTTCTCCCCAGCTCCCTTCCCAGTGTCTTCTGAGCAGCACAGGGATGGGCTGCTCATAAGAGAGAACCAGCAAGCAGCATCCAGAGAGGAGTCAGGACAGATGGAATGAGGACCTTCCTTGATGACCCTCCTCCTCCCTGATCCGTTTGGTTCTCCCTCCATCTCCATTGATTCCCTGGGCCTGCAGTTGACTTCCTGATTGCTCTGAATTTCCACCTCCCTTGGGTCCTACTCACCTAATCAAAGAAGTCCATTCTTCCAAGAATCTAATGTCAAGGTTTCAGATGCAATGGATTCACAATCTGTGGTGTGCTCATCTTGTACTAAGTTTTAAGTTAATTCCTTTAGTCCAGCGATTGCAAAGTCACAGCTTACAGGTATACTCTACTCGTACATGAATTTTTTTTAAAAGTCTAACCACCATTTTAAATAAACTCGAACCAGTTGTCATATTGAATATTGCGAAATTTCACATTTTAAAGATAGGCTTTAACATTCCTAAAGAAAGAAAAATGGCAGCTACAGTTGGGCACACACTGCTGCAGGCAGGGCTCTAAGCAGCAGAAGCCCAGAAGCAGTTTTTTCTTTGTCAAGGAGATGGATGCTCTTTCTCATCTCTATTGTTCATACTTAGGGGCTTCACAGAATTTCTTGCCAGGTCCTTCCTATCACCTGCTTCATGTCTGACATCTTAGCACATGGCAATTCTCCTAACAGCTATCTGTGATGTTATTATTGTCCCCACTCTATGAGCACAAAAAATTGGGAAGACATAGAAATTTCCAGAAATCATAGATGTGATTAATAACTTGAAGAAAAAGTTCATGAATTTTTTTCTGTTGTTCTTTCTAGCAGTAGACTTATATGCTGTAACATGTATGACCTATGAACAGCATGAGGTCAATCAATTATCAAGACTATTTTGAGAAACCTCAGGCCTTAATAATACTGGAAATTCCATTATGTGTGTCTATCCTGAGAGGGAAATGGATTTTTAAAGCTTAATACCACTGCTGTTTAAGTCTACCACTGATGAATTATCTGCACAGCATCCTGGGTGGGAGAGGCAGAGCCTGTCCTGCTGGGATATGAGAAACAACAGGGCAGAACTAAAAATAGGGGTCCAGCTGAGACAGATGGTGCAGGCGGGGACATCAGGTCCAGATAGGTCCTGAATCATTGCTACCAAAGAGATAAGGATGAGACTTGCCCCTAGTGAAAAAAGAAAAAAGAAAGAGGCAACAAATGTCTTATAGAATTGTATTTACATTCTCAGAAGAATATAGCATTGCCAATCAGAAATATAATATTGGCAAACCACGACTCTGCTGACTACAAGAAACTCCTAACACAAAGTGATCTCGGAGGTACAAGACGCAAGCCCTGGCAGGAGCCCACTAAACTAATGCAGAGGAGCAGCAACAGAGAGCAAAGATTTCAATCTTGATATACAGCAAGGTAGAATGCAGGGTGAAGAGCAGAAAACAGAACAAAGCAGGGCTGATTTATGCTGAAGACCAAAATTTGCAAGAAGCATTCGATAGATTTAAACACAATCCAAATAACAATACAGCAGCAGCTTGTCTAGCAGAAGCTATAGAAAGACTGCTGAGAAACGGAAGTGTGATAGGGTAAGGTAATTTAATATATGTCGCTCTCAGTCCAAGATGAATCACATGAAAGGCAGAGGATGAATGAGGATATGGAAGGCTTGAATAGCAAAATAAGCCGTTCCTCGATGTATCCTAAAATTTGCATCTTGCTATTAGAGAATGAGCTTTCATTTTAAATGCGCATGGAGTCTACAACCATAACACCATGACACTAGCAATCTCATCTGATCTTAAATACACACAGAACACGCATACAATTGGGCATAGAGTACACCACAAAGAGAGTGTAGCAAGCCCCATAAGATAGAAATGATATAAACAACGTCCTCTGGCAGAAGTGAGCCGAAGCCAGAAAATTAACAATAAAATCAAACCTAAAATATCTTTGTTTTGTTTTGTGTTGTTTTTAAAACACTCTCCATAAGTAACCCTTGGACTATGGAAGAAATACACACTAAACTTCCAGACAATCATTACAAGAGAATCATGAAAGTCAGTACATAGGGTTATTGTAAAAGAGAGAAAAGGAGTAAAGAGTGCAGGCTCTGTGTCTAGCCACAGGCTTGAAGAAGTCTTCGTTCTGGCACAGCTACATCAAGTTAAGCAAGAACTCATCATTGAATGCAATTAACCATCCTCTACATACTCCATCCCCACATTATGAGCTTCCCTGAGGATTGGGAGTTAAGACAAGCAGAAGAGCTGGGATTTTCACCCAGCCTTGGCTGACACCAAACCAGTTTCTGAATCATTACCTCCATTGTCTCCGACCTCAACACCTGGCAGAACAGTTCACCTGAACTGTCAGCCAGGAGTTAACAGCCCCCTGGGTGCCAGAACATGAAAACGGATTGACAAATGCCACTAAGCATCTCAGGGGCTGATGCCCTCAGTGGGCGACACACAGTTCGCTCACAGTTTGCATTAAAACCTTTAATGCTCAATTTCTCAAATAGAAACAGCCATAGAACAGCAGGCAAGATTGCTGCTCTTTCTATGAAAAAGGTCACTCAGCAGGCACCAAATCCACAAGAATTTCACTGCTAGTGGCTATCAATGAGGACAACATACTCTTTTCAAATGCTACCTCTTTATATGTCCCCTGCTTCTCATAGTTAATGCTTGGCCTTCACACCCAGTGTCCTCATCCCGGCCACATCTGTGGTCCACCAGAGTATTTGGAGCCATATCCTTTCTGATGCTTTGTTTGCAGTATGCTAACTTTTCCAGCCCCCATCCTCCTAATCAGTGGAATAAGAAACCCTGTGTTTATCCATTTGTTCAAACAGGCTCTGTCTCCCCCGCGTAATAATATCTGTATTCTTCAGTATTGCATAAAAGTCCCAGTAAACTTTGTACCCTCCCTAATTGGCCAGCACTGGCCCCTACATTTCCAGTCTTTATGCTCCAGCAATCCTTAGGTAATTTGTGTCAGGCCAGCAGCCACCTCCCTGTCATCTTCCCAACGGCCCTTGGCTAAGCCCCAGCAGAAGTGACCCCACCTGGACATCACTCTTGCTACACCTTCCACACAGCTCTGTTTACTTATTGCAATCTTCTTAAAGACTGACAACTATTTCTTACATGCCTACCTAGCTCCTGAACTACGTGGTTCTTGAAATCTGAGGCTTTCTGCATTTTCATCCCACTACCCGGGCTTTCAGGAAGTTTGTTCAGTACAAAGGAGCTATTTAGGAATGTTCTCGCTAATGTATGATAAACAGCATACTTATCTGTCCATTTTGGGCATTCTTACTTCTTCAAATTTTTCTTTTGAAGACATCCTTCCCTCGATAGTTTTGAATATGAGGGACTAGATTAAAGCAGCATTCTCTCCCCACACATAGAAAATTTGCTGAAACTCAGATAATGCCTTAGCCAGCCTGGTAGTGGGTGTGCACAGCTGTGCCAACACAGGCAGTGTTAGGAGTTGTCAGTCCACCACCTTGTGAACTACACAGCAGAGTTCACTGTCTATTTCATAGGTAAAGTGCAAAGAGATACACTCAACCTGTTTGGGAAAACAGTATGTGTTTCTACACAAGGTGCTCTGGTGAGAGTGCCGTTCAGGATTCACCTGGAAATGTCTACTTGGCACAGTAACTCAGAGAGGTGGGATCCCGTAAGTCCTGTGGAACACACTCGGGCTTCTTTCCACAAAGCACCATCAGTGATGTCACCATAAGTCAGAAGCTCAACCTCAGCCACAGAAAGTCAGCAACTTGATTTAAAGACCTGCAAGAATGGATCCATCTCTAAAAGGTTGACTCGCATTAACCTAATAGCCAGAATCCACTTAAGTGATCAATGCACTTGTCAAGCAAACAGGCTTGCCTGCAAGGGAGGATCTTGATGTGCTCCTATTGTGGACAGGCTGTGTTGGAAGACAAATGCATATATAAGCGGGAATACCAGAACACCAAGTTACTCCAACATTGCTGACTTCCAAGGCAACTAAAGCATGCATTTTCTCTGTGTGGACTAGCTACATGAGAAATTTAAATACCACAGTAGTTATTTGATAAGTTTGGAATCAATAGAAGATGGGCTAATACATCTGAAGTGCTTCACGTAAGAAAGATGGAGCTGGTCTTTCTAGCAAGGGGAGAGCCTTTCCAAAGTAGCCAGTATGTAGCATTTTGCCTTGCCAACTCCCTTTCCTCTGGGCTGAACATAAATAACCTGTGGTTTCCCTGAATGGTTCCCCTGTCGTTTCATGGCTAATTAAACCTCTTTATTTCCCATAGTTCTTTTCTCTGGTGAGAGTCAAAACAGAACAGAGTTTGGGTTTGGTTATTAACCTGAATCACTTCCTAGTCCTGGCTCTCTGAGGTTGCGTTCATATCACTTTGTTCAGTTAGAATTTTAGATGATCCCAAATACTTTAGCTCCATATTTATAGACAAATAACATTTTAGTGACTACCAACAGAAGAATGAGCATTTTATTGGCTTAAATTTATTTCCTCCTTACCCCATACCTTATATAGAACTCCCCACTATACTCATTAAACTTTGAATATTGTTGACAATTTTCCTCCTTAATTGCATTCATAACGAAGATTCATGAGGCACTTACATCTATCTTTTCTCCTCAAGATGACTTCCCTATAAAGAGGCTCACCAAATACATATTTTCTTACTTTTTTTTTAATTCTTGATTGGACACTTAATGGTTGCTTCATAATGGAATCTATTGCTCAGAGATCCTGATTTACATTACATCTGGAAACAGGAGGAGAATGTAAAATCAATGTGTAACTATGCTATATGAAATGAAATATGAAATTTCAAATTTATCCTAATGTGAAAAGTTTATCCACATGAACTACATACTGCATCACAGGGGGGACAAAACACAATTTGAAATTAGAAAGCACAGATTATAAATCCCAATATTATCATTTATTCTTTCTTACTACTTTCCCTGTTCTCAAGTTCTTAAAATATATAATATTTGTATGCCTTCCAGGGTCTGATGTTGAAACCTAATCTTCCATTCAGTAGTATTAGAAGGCGGGATATAGATTGTTCAACCACACAGGAGACAGCTAAATCCCTACTACTCCCCAAGGCTCAGGAACAGGGGCTGATAGATTGTTAAGTCAGAGGCTGGGGAAATCAAGAGTGAGAGGGTATCTTCTGGATATAATAGTACCACCATTGTAATCATGAACTTACAACATCTATGGTTTCCTACTTAAGCCCTGTACAAAATCAAGTCAGTCAACATTCTGGCATAGAGGAAAAGGTAGATCATGAGACCCAACTCCCTAACTGAGGAAATTATTGACAACTGATAGCTTCTGGGAGTGGGAGAATTGGTTTTCATTAAAGGTGCAGTTGACCACACTCCAGTAGATGGGCTCATACCCATAAGTATGTGGGCAGCACAACTAGGACTCAGTGGGTTCTAAAACAAAAAAGGCACAATGTTGGAAATGGGTAGCGAGGGGCAGAATGAATCTGGGAGGAATAAAAGATAAGAGTAGGGAGGGAATTATAGCTGAAAGTTTTCCTGTGTCCTGCCCAGTCCTGAAGCCACTCAGACCCAAATAAACACACAGAGACTTACATTATTTTTAAACTATATGGCCTAATGGCTCAGGCTTCTCCCTAGACAGCTCTTATAGCTTAAATTAACCCATTTCTCTAAATCTATACTTTTCCAAGTGGCTTGTGGTTTACCGGTACTTTACATCTTGCGTCTTAGCAGTGTCTCCCAGCTCTGCCTTTCTCCTTCCTTTCTCTCTAGTTGGAATGTCCCACCTAACCTTATTCTGACTCACCATTGGCCAAACAGCTTTATTTATCAACCAATCAGAGCAACACATATTCATAGCATATAGAACGACATCCCCATCAGTGAATCAAAATATAGTTTATGTGTTTTGTATCTCAAAGAACTAACAAAGCATTGTGTTAAAAAAAAAAAAAGAAGAGGTGAAGGCTATAGGAAATAATTAAGTTTAAGGTCAGTCCCTCATGAATAGGACTAGTGTCCTTTGAAAAGAGACTTAAAAAGTGTCAAGGAAATAAGCTGAGTTGTGTTCACATCCTACTGTCTTGTAGAAGTGTTTTGAGTGATGAACTAAAATTTTTGATAGAAGAAATACCTAAACAAAGTGCTGAAGATATGTCAGGCCTTCTCTTGACTGCTTGTAGTAAAAGACAAGAAGAAAGAAAGAAATTAAGGATGAAATGTATAACCGAAAGGAAAGGATAATTTAAATACGTTGAAAATTCTTAGTCTAGCTGTGTTGTAAGATTGAAAGAGTGTATTCAGGAAGAATAGAGAGGGCATGGCCAAGTGAATCTTTGGTAAGGAGGTTGGTATAGATAAATGAAAGCCAGATACTACTCAATGAGACAATTAAAAGATGACCTCAGAGGAATTTAAGAGCTCTTTGGAGCTGTCTTGCACTTTGTAGGCCCAGAATGTTGAGGCCTTGAGAAGAGAACAATTACAAAGCTATGTTCCTTGCACAGTTATGATCCAGTGCTCCTGATTGCCCCAGATGATACTCGAGCTTCTATGGTTCTGCATCTACACTGGTGCATACACTATGAACCCATGGCCACCACCACCTCCATTTCAAAGGACGCACTGTAAAGTTCTAGGAACCAAGACACAGGGTAAGGCCACTGCAGAGACCTCCTACTAAGACAATTCTCAATGAGGTCATGAAGGCATAGCAATCGTGGAGATTACAAACCAGCCCACTCACCAGCACGCAAATCCAACCTAGGAAAGCTATAGGCAAGTGACTTCAACTCCTAAGACCTTCCATCTGGTCTGTTTCAGGAAAGCCATGGGAGACAGGGTCACCTGGAGACTTGGAACCCAAACCCCAACTGACTATGTAAGGAGAGGAGGACTCTGAGTCAAAGAT
This sequence comes from Peromyscus nudipes, assembly GCA_902168325.1. Taxonomy (NCBI): domain Eukaryota; kingdom Metazoa; phylum Chordata; class Mammalia; order Rodentia; family Cricetidae; genus Peromyscus; species Peromyscus nudipes. The sequence goes on along the minus strand of CABHPH010154500.1, from coordinate 25,982 downwards.
ATCCTGAAGACTTACGATATAATGTTAGCTTGCTGGGTTTGGATTTGAGTAGGACCTGCTACTATCATTTTCCTTCCCAAGTTCTCCCGTCTGGAACAGGGGTGTTTATCCTAAGCCTGCTCTGCCACTGTGTTTTGCAAACATGGGTCTTGCTTGGTTTCACTGTCTCAAAGTTGGAGGGGAACTTATCTTAGGATGGAACAAGTCTTCACCTCACTCCAGTCTGAGTTGGATATCTAGATAAGACTTCTGACTTCAAATTTTAAGTTGATGCTAGAACAAGTTATGATTTGGGAGACTACTGGGATAGAAAGATTATTCTTTGTACCTAAAAAAGGCATAGATTTTGAGGGATCAGGGGCATAGCTCTTAAATGCTTATCTCCCCCAAATTTATACAATGAAGCCTAATCTTCTGTGTAATATCATTAAGATATGGAGCTTTTGTGAAGTGAATAGATGATTAGTGATTGAGATTAATGCCCATAAAAAAGAGTTTTCAAGGAGCTGATTCACTCCTGCTGCCGCATGACAGCACATACTAGCCATTATCTATGAAGAGCAGATATACCCTACACCCCAAATCAGTGAAATCCTTGACCTTAGACTCCCCAGAATTCAGAACTGTCCATATTAGAGTTCTGGTGTTTTTAACTTCGCAGTCTAAGATATTCTCTTTTTTATGCCCATATAAACAGTGATGTTTTCTGGAAAACATGGCTCTACATTCTAGCCATGTAGAGTGGTTTGTGATGACTGCGTGGCTTAATGTTGACAGCCTTGGGTTTCTATTAGGACAACAATGTCATAATACAGATTTAAATCAAAATGTCATCACCGGGTACAAGGAACGCAGAGGAGCTCTGTTATGTTGCTGCTGTTGTTTTCTTTTTATTTCTTCCTCTTTGCTCAGAAATCAGAGAACTTTCCAGGTCATGTCCCCAAGCTGTTGGGCAGAGATTTATTTCATAAGAAAACATTCTTTCACAGAGGTTTTTAAGGCTGCTGAAATTGCTGACTTTTTGCAAGGATCTATGTTCTAATTTCTCAACTCGTAGTCTCTGAAGAACTTAAGTATTATCTATGTGTCAAATTCCAAATCCTCAGCTAGGCTCGGTAGCACAGGCCTGTAATCTCAGCTACTTGGAAGGCTGATGGGAAAGGATCACAATTGCAAGGCCTATCTGAGCTATGGAATGAGTTCGAGGCTAACCTTAGCAGCTAAAGGAGACCCTGTCTCAGAATAGAAAACTTAAGAAAGACCTAGGGACATGGTCTGATAGTAGGTTGCTTGCCCTGGTATATATGAGGACCTCAGTCTGATCCCCAATACAAAGAATAAAATTAAATCCCAAGTTGTCAGTCTAGGACTTCCTTCTTCCCTCTGCTCTCCACTGCCACACTCCACCCCACTTCCTAAGTCCGGGACGCCTTATGGCGACTTTAAACATTCAGCATTTCTGTGTTCGATCCCCTAGCTCTTTAGTGACATTTGTGTCAGTTTTCCTCTTTATCTTAAAATCAAAACAAATATTTCTTTTTCTTTTTTTTTTTTTTTTTTTTGTTGGTTTTTCGAGACAGGGTTTCTCTGTGTAGCTTTGCGCCTTTCCTGGAGCTCACTTGGTAGCCCAGGCTGGCCTCGAACTCACAGAGATCCACCTGCCTCTGCCTCCCGAGTGCTGGGATTAAAGGCGTGCGCCACCAACGCCCGGCGTCAAATATTTCTTAATATTCTTCAGGTATAGGTCCGGGTGTTACTAACAAAGGGGTTTTTGTATCTGTGGAGCAAATGGTATTTCAAGCTCTACATCTAGAATCTTCCTGATGCATGCTAGTGGAATCCCTTTTCCTTGGCTACATATATTGCAAGAGTCGATGTTCTTTTTCTTTGACTCTTTTTCTTGCTTGGTTGTTTTGACCTATTCCAATTTGTTGTTTTTGTTTTATCTTATTGTATTTCATTACTATTCCTTAGATGCCTGTTTGTTTTGTGACCAGAGACAGAAAGGGTGTGGAGCCAGATGGGAGGGGAAGTAGGGAGGAACTGGGAGGAGTAGGGGGAGGGGAAACCATAAGCAGAACGTATTGTGTGTGGAAAAAAATCTATTTTTAATAAAAGAAAAAAGAGTCGATGTTACAATGTTTCAATTGCAGCTTAAAGAATAAGTTAAATATTTAACGTCTAAAGGTAAAATTCATTCATTCATGTCTGCAGTCTGTTAGCTTCAGACCTGCCCCTTGGGGACCTGGCCAATACTCAGGCAATAATTCCTTGGCCAACTCAGGGTCATGCCTTCATTGCTACGTGGTCTCTCTGCGCATGTGTAAAGTCCCCTCATAAAAGGTGGGGCCCTACCCACCTTCTCTCTCTTCTTCTCTCCTCAGCACCCCCTTCCCCTCTCCCCTTCACCGCTAATAAAACTCTCTCCACAGTGCCCCTAGGCTCCACCCGCCAAGGCCTGGGCTGCACTAATTCACCATCTTTAAAACACAACACCACAGTCCCAGCTATAAAAGAATTTGAAGCAGAGGGATTATTTGAATTCAAGAACTGGAGACCAGTCTGGGTGAAATATCAAGATGCTTACTTCAAATCCATCGGTATTTTATTGTTGAAAAGTAACATAAAATTATGCACGTCACTACCAAACTACCATTTTGGTCCTGCATATTCATCTATCTTACGGGCATATCACCGATCTACCAGCTGCCTGTCTACTGACTTACTTATCACCTAGACAAAGCCAAATGATCTATTTTGTTGCTGGAGGAAAGAAAGGGGAATGCATCAAATGTGTGACTGTTTATATAAAAATAAAATGATAGGGGAAAATGATGTAGAGAGTAATAGATGAAGGCATCTGACATTGACCTCTGGTCTCTACACATATGATATACATGTATGAATATACAGGTTCACATTCACACAAACACCTATGCACACAAACACCACATACATACAAAAATGGTGATAATAATAAAACAGGCAGTTTAAAATAAATTGGAATTAAAAGATTTAATTTTTAGTAGTAGTTATTCATCATTTATTTTATGACCTGTCTGCAGGCCTGTCTAGCAGTTCACAACTAAAATTCTAGGAATCTGTTGCCATTAGTCAGTTGCTAATGTCTCTCTCTCTCTCTCTTCTGACAGTCATCTCTCTACATCTCCTGCTGGAAGGATGCTGGAATTCCTGCTTACGTTTGTTTTCTAGGTGATTCTCCGTTTCTCTGGCACATTTCTTTAAAACTGGTTTTTACATTTCTTTTAAACTGGTTTTTACATTTCTTTTGAGAACACTTTGTTTACATTTCAGCTATCAGCATGCAGCTCTTTCCGTGGTCTGATGTTCCCTTTTCATAGAATTTCCTTCTTGTTTTGTAGACATCACGTTCTCTGCTAGCACTTGGAGACCGTTAATTAGCTGATTTTTACTGGGCTCTTTGCTCTTATTTCTATTGCTTGATGGCTTGCTTGCTTTGGAGGCCTTTTCGTCTTCCCTGTTGGAGGCATTCCTCAACCGTCTGCTGATCCCTTGTTATCTGCTCATTATTTAGATAGAGGGAGACTAAGCAGTCTATTAAAGCCTGTGTGAGTCTCGGTAGAATTGTAGTTATCGCTGGGCAAGCTTCCCATAGAAAGAAGTTACTTCTGATTCTGACGTGTGGTGTTTAGAAGATCTTTTTTTTCTGGGTCTATTCATTTACTCCAGAATGAATCACCCACTCTTTCTTTGGGTATGGACAGGGAATGGAGAGTGAGAGGATACCTGTCTGCCATTGTTCTGAAAGTCCCAACATTTAGCATACAGAATGCATGAGGACTCCGACTTTCAGGCCTAATCCTCTCTGGAGGTTCTGGGTCATGCAGCTCCAATACTCCTAGCTGGCATCCTCTGTGTCCCTTTAGGTTATAACTCCCTCTATTATATTATATATATTATGTAACTTCCTACATGTATTCACGGCTGCCTGCCTTTCCAATGCATATTGAAATACTGCCCCTCTTCTCCTCCCCTGAGTTTAGACCTACTTTGCCGGGTTCTTAGGGAGGAGAGGTTAACATGAATGACCAAACCACCCTGTGCTTTGTTCAAGAATCTTAGCATAATTTACATACTTTTCTAGACAACAAGTGCATGACAGGTTCGATTTAATGAGCCTAAAAACATTTCAGAGCCCTGTTATTTCTTAAGAAAATCTGTTTCCTTCATAGATAAACTTTAGCATTCGCACTAATTAGCATACATTTTTAATCAGCGAGATATGAATTAGTAAGGATTCTGTAACAACAGAGCACTAGCTAAAAAAAAGATCTCTGGCTTGCCTTAAGAAAAAGTTCAGAGGTCGCACCAAGCAAGATTCCATGATTTCATCGATATTCAGGTCCACAGGTCCACAGTTCATTTTAGTTCATTCCTGTATAGCAAGTACCCCACTCCAGGAAATTTTCAGTTTCCCCTCTTGTATGAGCTTTTGGAGAGGCTGAACTTGGCCATCTGGGTGCTCGAGGATTTTTGCTAATGTTGACTCTCAAAATACAGGTCTTGTCCCTTTGCTCTTGATCCATTAATTGAACTCCATTTGGTTTGCAAATAGCTGCCCTAGGATTTTCCAGCTGAGATAATGATGGCTCCGAAAATAACCCCAGACTTACCATACAGACATCCTCTATTCATGCGGGTATCACCTGTGCTGGTGAGTCAACAAGGGGACGGGAATTCACATACAGAGACCTTGTTCTCTCTTTCCACTTGTGCAGAAATTTGTTTTCCTTAGTGGGGAAAGCATTTGGGGCACAAAGTAGTTGGGGTATAAAGTAGCTGGGGTACATTTAGAGTGACTCCTGCTCAAACATGGAAGGGTGGTGCCACCTTGTTTCTAAATCACGCTAGAATGGGAGTTTTGACACTGCTGGCTTCTTGGATTTGAGTTTTGTCAATGTTTCATGTTGTATGAGTTTGGTTTGGGGGACAGAATTTCATTCTGTCACCAAGCTGCCCTTGAATTTGCAATATTCTCACATTGCATGCGGAGATGACCATACCCACGCCCGGCGTCACCACGCCCAGCTTTTCTCAGTCCCTTAAATTTCAACCTTAGATGGCTTTGGTTATTGAAGTTCTATGCTACATGTCATGTTTTGCTTTTGCATTTGTTCCACGTCTAACAGTGCATGAGACAGCACTCATTAAATCCAGAAGGGCAATTACGAGAACATTAGTCCCAATTCTAGGATACAGGTGTCATCCTTGAAGGATTCACTAGACAGTGCTTAATGTGGGGACGTTCTTGTTATCTGAACAAGGTCTCTGTATGTGAACCCCATCCCACTGTTGACTCACCAGGAGAGGTGACACCTACTTGAATAGCGTAAGACAGGAGGGAGCTGGTCTGAAAGAGCCAACACATACCCAGATCTTAGCAGGAAGCTGTTACACCCCCAGGCTTAGGAGGCAACAGAGACAAGTAGCTCTGGAACTGGGAGAGTCCCAGTTGGGATTAAAGACAGACCTCTGTGTAGTGGTATTTGCTCCGCCCATGACCTTGGGCTATATGACCCAAAAGAGGTGGTGCTTTTTGCCTTTGTATGTGACCTCTTAAAATGAGAAGAGAGAGGGGTCATGTGGCACCTTTTTTTTTTTCTGGGAGGGGGGGGTGTGATCAGACACTTGACGGCCAGGTGCATTCGTGTGGGTGCTGGGAATTGAACCCGGGTCCTCTGGAACACCAGTCAGTGCTCTCTGTCTCTTCTAGTGCCAGGCTAAAAAATAAAATCAATAAATAGAAGGAAGAAGGGACCAAAAAGAGAGGAGAGAGATGGCTCCACGGTTAAGAGCACTGACAGATGTTCCATCACTGCTCTAACATCCCCTGTTAATGTTTCCAAGGAGCTACACACAAATGGAAGCCAGAGTCCATGAAGCCGGCATGCCATCATTTAATCTGTAGAATTTGGATCTCGGAACACAGAGCAAGGCAAAGAAGGATAAAGAAAAGCTGAGGGCAAAAACAACTTAAAAAAATTGTATGTTCTTAGTGTATTTAGAGTGAGACCATGTCTCGAAAAACAAAGAAAGGTATTGAATTCTGCCTCTTTGATGATAGGTCTGATACAGGCAATCCAAGTGTTGACTAGCTATAAGAACATGTGGTGAATCCGAACACTGACTTCATTGGAGACATCACCGTGGACAGCCCAGATTCAGTATGTGTAGATTCCTGTTTAATAATAGGAAGTCACACCCCCACTGTAGAGTTTCAGTAAAGATTTCTTTTAAAGCTGGGTGTGGTGGAGAATGTCTGTAATCTCAGCCCTTGAGCGATGACGGCACAAAGATCGGGACTTCAATTCCAGCCTCAAGTTACATAGTCCAGGCTAACCTGTGCTAAGTGAGATCTCTCTCTCTCTCTGTCTCTCTGTCTGTCTGTCTCTCTCTCTCAACAGAGTTCCTCTGTGTTACTCTGGCTATCCTGGCCTCAAATTCAGAGATCCATCTGCCTCTGCCTCCTAAGATGTAATCTCTGCTGGGATTAAAGGTGTGCATCACCATGCCAGGCTAGAACCTTTCTTAAGAACAACAAGAAGATTTATTTTAACCATTATGATGCAAATTTGACCGTTAAGAGGCTGGGAAGATATGACAGTTAATTTGGGGGAAGCTGGAAGCTATAGGAGTGTAAGATAGCAGGGAGTGGTCAGGGTCACAAAGCTCTAAATGGGCTTGGAGTGGACTGTTGTACTTCAGGAAAGGTAGAAGTGATCTAGAGGGACCGTCTTCTACCATGGCAAAGCCATCTGCAGCAGAAGACACAGCTAAGAAGGTTGCTGTCACCCCACCAAGCTGGCATTGATAGTGAAATATCTACAAAAGGGGACTACCTAGAGAGAGAGAAATAGAAGAAGTGTGTATACGCCCAGCGAAGACGCATCAGTGCGAGCCAAACCTCTCTACCACCAAACCTCAGCACTAATTCACTGTCCTCTAAAGTGACGAATAATTCACCCCTTCCGTGTGTGCGCTTTCACTCCCTGTGTGGGGTGCTTTCTTTTTCCATCTAGAAGAAAACGCTCTCCCCATCTCTGTTATAAAACACACAGTAAATGCCAAGAACTGCCATTTGTTCTCATCACCGTATTATTAAACATTCAGACCACTGGAAAATGTTTTCTCATGTTACCTGGAAACGAAACACTAGATCCAGAAGTTAAAACTCAGGGAGCTATTTTCTCAAGCCGTCAAACAATATTTTCTTTTTATCTCTTGCCTTGTACGGCCGTGAAAAGATGATTAACTTTCAGGCCAGGCCAACCCAGGCTTGAGCACTTGCTTTTTCATTTATGATCAGAGTAACTTTTAGCAGTTCACTTCTTGGAATTGTTTTTAATATGTGAAGTAAGGGCTGATAATGGTTCTATGTACATACAATAGTTAAATTAACTGAGAAGACATTTGTCTCTCACACCATACAGTAAACACTTAGCAAGGGTCATCTTGTCTTGTTTCCCTTTTCTTGAAAATAAATTATCTTGCACTACTCAGAATATCAAAAGATCCTGCTAGTGTGAAGAAATGTTAAGAATTTTTTTAGCTTGTGTTGTGTTGTGTTGGAGAAGCCTGTTCTTTGTATTTTTTTTTAATGAATTGACAATTACAAAGTGCTGTTTCAGTCGATGAAAACCACAGCAAGTCTGATCTTATAACTATGATGCTGACATGCTGAAGAATGGGGTCAGTTTGCAAATAGCATCTTTCTTTTCTCCAGGAAGCACAGGTGTAGGCTTTGAATCACTACACTACCCTACACAGAGGTGTAGCATCCTGCCAAGGCCACATACAGTCTTACAGAAATACCCTGAAACGTTCTGAGGGTACAGTTTTCTACACTGCTGTTAGGGGAAACAAGTGGGTCAGAATAATCAGGGAGCCTGAGCCAGAGGGGAAATTTGAGCCCAGAAATTCCTGCTGATATCAGAGGAGTCCCACAGGCCTGCTAGCTTCCAAGTTTTTTCAGACTTGCTGTTGCTGTACGTGGGTGCTGAGCTGTCAGGGTGATGTTCGTGTTCAACCAGCGACATAGAACACGTGCTTTGATTGTTTCTATCCTGTTCTACAGATGTTACCAGTCCGTCCACCTCTTCTTCCTGTATCCTTCTAGGGGGGTCAACTATTCTATCTTGAGTCAGGTGCTTATGGTTTTTGAATCTATGGAAGAGCAAAGAACTAACTGGAACCAATAAGGATTGAACTAAATGAAGTCACAAAACACCATTAAAACCGGTTTTTGTAACAGCTGAGAGGCACCACTTACTTAGCTACCTGATACTTCTGCATTGTACAGAAAGCAGATTTGGTTTTGGAAACAGAAGGGCAGAGGTTTGGGTTGCAGCTCTTTGTGATCATGAATGCTGTATTTTACATCCCTGAGCCCGAATTTACCCATTGGTAAGATGGGCTTTATGAAGTTGAGCTTTTCAGAATTGTTTGTCAACTTGTCTCGCAAAGTCCATGAGTGAATAAGATGAATTTTACCAAGACATACAGAAAGCAATTGAATGAACTGAAAAGGGATGCTTCCCAGGAGTGTACACTTCACTCCGAATGTTGGGAGAACAGAAATCTTTGCAGTGTGCATTTGACGTGAGTTTTAAACCTACAACCTGAAACTTCAAGAAAATTTACGCTTGCAATTATTTCAGATTAGAATCAGGATCCCCAGAGATATAAGTTTACTCATTTCAACAACTGAGGGTTCTAGATAGAAATTTGTTAGGGCTTACATATGGAATAGTGTTTGGTGATTCTTTTAGTCAGGTTACAGGGAAGGAAGTGAAACTAATCATGTGACCTAAACAATAAGGGATGTCATACAAGGAACTGGTTACCCTCAAAAACTCAGAAGGAATGGAGAAGATTTTAGACAACTGTCTTAGTTAGCAAACAGAAAGATACTAACTGGAAATGGTATGGCCTTTTTAAACATCAAAGCCCATCCCCAGTGACACACCTCCTCCAACAAGACCACACCTCCTAATTCTTCTCAAACAGTTTCACTAACTAAGGACCAAGTATTCAAACATATGAGCCCATGACAGCCATTCCAACCATAATAACCACTAACACCTGTCAAACCAATCAGAGTTTGCTAGTAAAACTACTCAAACAGTTACATTGGATCTTTCACTAATTCTGGCTGATGAAATATGAGGAGAAGGGGGTTTTGCCCTTCTAGGTTGACACAAAGATGAGACTATAGCGTCAAAATGTCAAAATCTTCCCTCAGCCTGAATCTTCAACTAACTTAATGAAGCAAATTTCTGCTCCAGCCATCTCAGAGCATGTTGTGAACACATAGCATGTTAGTTCATGGACTTGGGCTATGCTAGCTGATCAAGATTTCATGATCATTCAGTAGCACAGCATAAGCATAAACATCATGACCATGCCATCATCACTGTCATGTACTGAGTTCAGTCAAGTTCTTTTATTTTTACTAAGGAACACCACAGAGCTAGCAATGTGGCAGAGGAGCTTTTTTTTTTCCTCTCTTTTCCCCAGTTTATAAGGTTTTAAATGTAAGCCTTACACTGCTAGAGCCATTCAAATGAACCAGTGTGGCCCAAAGATGCCAGAGGATGGGTCAATGGGCCTTTTCACATTTAGAACATGGGAAAGGTGTATTTCGCTACAGCAACTATAGTAGTTGCTTTTGGAGGCTGTTACTGTTTATAGCTGAAAGTCTTTCCCTCTGGATCCAGAGAGAACATCTTTGTTTCAAAAGAACCAGTGTCTCTGCCTGTCATAGCAACATAGGTGTAACTATAACATAACCACATTCTGCCACAGCTAAAACACTGAAATGGACCTGTGGTTTACAGCATCTCCTCTGCCTTCCTAGCCTACATACCTGTATTTAAAGACAAGACCACTGAATATTTTACTAAATTTTAAGTTAGCATATAAAGTGGTGAACTTTACAATGGCCTTGTCCTACATATATGTCTTTATAGTTTGCTCATGTGCCCTCCCCTACTTCCCTGCCCTCCTCTTGCCTGGTCTCTGTGTGCCCCTAAAATAATCTTCTCTCCTACTCTCATGTTGCACGAATTCCATTAAGGGCCATCAATCTTTAATAAGCAAGGAGCAGAATATTGAAATGTTTTGTCTTCTTGTTTCTTTCTGCCATTTCTCTCATATTTTTATATGAATTGGCTTCCATTATAATAATTATCAGGCTTTTCTTTTAAAAAAAATCTCATCATTGCAGTATTGACGTGAAAATCAAATGAGATAATGGATGCTAAAGTACTCCATAACTTATAAGAATGTAAGTGAAAAAATGTAACTTTTCAGTAGCCTTTGAATGGTCACTTTATCTCTGGGGGCCGTATAAACCCCACGGTATAATGTGTTCTTCTGGACATCACACAGCTTATTGTGCTCATGAACTCAAAATAGCTATGACTACCTGTCCCAAACTGCAGACTGTTGGGCCCACCAATATCCCACCATGGATGGTGATAACTATGGGGCCCCATTCCTTCCTGGGGAGCTATTGGCAATTCATAGTGTCTGGGAGAAGGGAAAACATTTTATCAGGAGTGTAGACACTCCAAGGTTGCCCATAGTCTGGTGAATAACCTCATCCAAGCAACCCTAATCAAACACAAATGGGTCAAGACATCGAAAATGAAGAGATGCAAAAGTGGAAGAGGGACTCCTTGGGACATTCAGTGCAAGGGTGGCAAGAGGGGGTAATAGGGGGATATGATTAAAATTCATTACATGCTCCTGTGAAACTGCCAAAACAATTTTAACACACTGACTGAAAAAGAGAAAAATCCACAGCCTAATGCTGTTCAGCAAAAATGTGGTATAAGTTTCTCCAACCAAAGTCTCAATGTATCATCTGTTTGTAGCAGTTCCCTTGCTGTGGGCTATGGTTACCTGTGTATTTCATTTGATTGGCATCTGTATTTCTCATGAGCTCAGTGAGCAGAGCAGCTTGGTTTCTCTGCATCATGCCATCCCTCCAGCATCCATTCCAGGACCTGGTTCGGAGTAGGCACTGAATCTTTCCCCTGGCTGAATGGACTGCACAGTTGAAAATGAACACGAGGAAGGCCCCAGTGATCCCAATGAGTGGCTCAGCCTTTGCTCAGCATTCCTCTCGGCTACAAGTTTAACATGTGCAGTGCCGAACAGACGCCATTGGTTTCTGCGCCTGTGATCTTTGGGGTGCCTTAGAAGCTCCCCAAAATAGTCTAGGTCTGTCCTCAGATGGAAAATTCTTTACAGTGATTGCCCCGGTTGGCTTATTAGTTGGGAAAAAATCACAAGGCACCATTATGAGGGGAAAAAAATCCCCCCTGCTATGACCACAGGGTCACATGTTCAATTTTATTTTCCAAGAGAGTGGGAACTGATGCTGTTGACCTCATTGTGAGCAGTATTGTAAATAGCATGTGGGTAGTGCGGTAGGTTCTTATGGTGAGTTATTGTTGCAGTTCTTCAGCTTGGAATTCCTTCTCCTGAAGCTCCTTAAACTCCAGCCAAGAAAGGCTGATGGCAGGAGAGGTTAGGATGGTGCTGGCCTTGCAGGGGACAGTGTTCTTTCTCTTTGAGGAGGCCCTGAAGCCCACGTTTGTAGTGAAGCTAGAGGACCCTGGCTGCAAACACTTCTGAGATTCTAGCAGAGTCAGCGCTCTGTGGCTTAGTGGTCCTTATACGGCAGGCTTGGAGAAGATGCAGATGCTCCTAGAGACGTCATCTGAGGTGATCCAGTGGAGAACAGAGCTACAGTGGTTTTCCCTTCCTCCTGCCCCTCACCTCTCCTGGGTGCATCCTATTGACAAATGCCATTTGGCATAGACGCCATAGGTAATTATCTTTCCCATGATACTAAGGCAAAATATTTAATGATTTTTTTTAATAAAAACTATGTTCCTTTTCTCCTCATCATGACAAAGTGCATGAAAGAAGAATCTTAGAGGAGAAAGTGTGTGTGTTGGTTCATTGCTGTAGAGAGTGCAGTCCAGCCCATCATAGCAGGGAAGGCCTGGCAGAGCTCATGGTGCCGGGACTGTGTGGTGTTGGCCTTCCCACATGGTAGCAGACCAGAAAACGGAGAAGAGTTGGGATGAGGGGTGGGTATAACATTCAAAGCTCACCTCCTGTGCCCTAGTTCCAGCAAGCAAGCCCTACCTCTTAAAGTCTCCACAATCTTCAAAACAGTTCTGTAAGCTGGGGTACCAACTGTAGGAAATAATACAGACTTGAACAGTAACAGTAATAGTTGTGCATAGCTCAAGATTCAAATGTTTCATTGTGGGGGAGAGGAATCTATCTTTACAGTGTCCAAAAACCCGGATCAACACCCCAGAAGCAACTATTGCCAGTTTATATGTATTTTTATGTTTAGATGCCAATTTAAGTTAATAATTATTGCCCTGAAATTTCCAGGTGGCAGATATGTTCATTTCCCTAGGCTTCCATAATAAATAATCACCAAGTGAGAACCTTAAAATAACTGAGTGCATTCTCTCCTAGCTCTGGAAGCTGGAAGCTCAAATCAAAGAGCTAGGAGAGCTGTCCTTCCTGGAGAGGCTCTAGGGGAGAATCTTCCTCGCCTTTTCCAGCTTCTCGAAGCTCCTTGCAACACTTGAATTCCTCAGCCTGTAGCCACGTGTTCACTCCCATCTCCTTGTTTCTCTCTTTACTGGCCTTCTCTTTGTTATTCTCTTGCTTTCTTTTTTTTTTAATTGTTGTTATTTATTTTTATTGTTGTTTGAAACAGTATTCACTTCATAGCCCAGGCTAGCCTCAAACTCTTACTCTACTTAGTCAGCCGCAAGAACTGAGGTCCCAAGCACATGCCTCCACACTTGCCCCAGCTGTGACTTTGTAAGCCCTAGTCCCTTCTGGTGAGGATACCAACACTGGGTTTCAGGCCCACCTAATTCATCATTATTTTGTCTTAACAGATTATATCTGTAAGGATCCTACTTCTAAGTAAGATCATACTGAGTCTTTTGGTTGATATGAATTTGTGCGGGACATAATTTGACCCTCTGGCTAATTGCAATTCCAATTTTTCCCCCCAAATAAGACTTCTCTGGTTAATGGGAGATATTCAATGGCTAAAATTACAGATTCTTCATCCCACCCCGCTCCCACCCCAGACCCACAGACTTGTAATCCCCCAGAAAAGAGGCCTGAGATTCTGTGGCAAGTTCCCCATGGGAAATTCTAGCCATTGAATAGGTATGAGAAATACTCCTCTGAAATTATCCAACAGGATCAAAACTCCCAAAGTACAAAACCACATCCACTTACCTGAGGCCAGATCTCAGTTTCTCATGTGTAGAGTGTCAGTGTTAATGTGGTACTGCACTGTAGAGTCTCTAGAGATGAAAGAACACTGCGCATGAACTCCACAGAGCTACTAGGAAGCAGCTCTGGAGCTCTGACTCCATGTCTACTACATGCTTTTCACTGGGACTTGGCATCCTTTTGACTTCAGAGAGGAATTATCCATAGGATCCCAGAGAATTTTAGGTTTGGTTGCGTTTACAAAGCTGTAATAAAATGCACACTTACAAGGAACTGTTCATTACTGAATACAGCAGTGTGTGACTTGAAACTCTGGTGACTTCTGCTTGGAATCATCGACTCACTTCCCTGCCCACAAACCCCCAACATATCTGCTTCACAAACCCCAGTTATCTAGCAGTCCTCACGCAGACAGCAACAATATTTGGCAGTGTTCCTGCTTCCCTAGGCCAAATGGAATCTTTCCGGTTACTATCTCCAGAACTCATATCATGTTTCCATTGCTTGCTATACTAAGACCAAAGCAATAAGTGAGAGAACAGGGTTCAAGTCCAACCCTGACTAACTCTAACACAGGCACAAAACCATCACACCACACCTTTCTTCAAACCCTTTCAGAGTTCCCTACTGTATAGGTAAAGGAAGGAAAGGTCATTTCCTCCACCAAATTATGAATGACCCTCTAATCATCCATTGTAAAATGCAACACCATATGTTTTTCATTGTTGTGCATGGAAGCAGAGCACAATGCCTTGAAGTCATTCTGAAATCACGCATGCAGGCCAGCAACCAGCAATGCTAACAATGATGGAAATTTGTTAAATAATGAAAATTCATATCAGGAGGCCTGGGAGTGGGACCCAGTAACCTGTATCTAATAAGCCCTCCAGTGACTCAGTTGCAAACTATAGGCTGAGATCCAGAATGATGACACTGTCCCCTGTCCGGTCTCCCTGCTGTTCACAAACTGGACTCTGGAGAGAGCCTATGCTTACCAACTCTCCCTACAGCAACTCACAGACCAACTTATGAAAACCCACACCCAAGTCTCTATGCAAGAGACTGGCTCCAGCTGTGGCTACCACATCATATGAGAAAAAGAAAGTCAGTCAACCCTGTTTAAAAAAAAAAAAATCTCTCCTTTCAGGACTCTGTGTCCCCTTAACGATTGCTTAAATAGCTCTAATAGTACACATGACATCATATTATTAATGTGCGATTCTCTCTAAATTGATTTCTTCGTGCTTGGGTTTGAGAGAGTATATATTTAATTACCCAGTACTCTAATGCCTCTTTAATAAATGTCTGCCAATAGAATAAGTGAACTGATGAGCAGCAACAGGGAAGCTTCACCCATATATGATAGAAGATGCTATGGTTTTAGGAGCTGACCAGAGAAGATTTTATAATAGGTTAAATTGAGGTCCAGGGGATAAGGAGTCCCTGTTTCTGATCGTGACTCAGACCAAAATAAGAGAGTGAAGGGCATCTTGCCTTTTATAGCTCCTTGCTACCCAAAGGTGTGCGGTGGGAAAATCAACTCCACATCCCCTGGAGGTTTGTAGGAAATGCTGAGTCTCCAGGCCTGTGCAATCAGATTTTAATATGATTCATCCCATTACAGTTTGACAAGCATTTTCATTTTGACTAGGTCATGGGGCTTTCACCAACTAATCTCTCATCCTTTAGTTGGATGTCCTTTTTTTTTGTTTTGTCGAGATGAAATCCAATTTCCCAGTGAACTCACATGTGTGAGAAATTTACTAAGAAGGGAATGGTGGTGGGGGAACTAATTAAATTCACTCAGTACCTTGGAAATAAAGCTTTAACAAATGATCAGAAAGCATTCCTTTGGTGCAGATGAGAAAAGTGATCTCTCCCCTAGAAAGCATCCACTTTGCCTAGGGCCAGGCAGAGTGCCAGGCTTCATGAAAAGTCCACAAACTGCTTCAAACGTTTTATGTAATGCCCATTGCAAAGTTGGAACCATGATGGAAAATCTATCCCCATGGTGCCATCAGTTTCTCATCCTCACCCCAGCCTGCTGCATTCCTTCAGATCCTGGGCTGGAACCGTTTGGAGCTAGGTTTGCTCCTCGCTGAAGTTTGTATTATTGTTGTGAGATCAAGGACTCATCAGCATAAAGTATTTCCCTCTAGAGTTTCAACTTCTGCCCCCAAGTCTTTTAGGAAAACTATTTACAATTAGGAAGATGCCATGGTTTGAGTTTCGTGTTTCCTCCAGCTGTCCTTGATGTGAAATTAGTGGTCGTGTTGGCAAGCACCAGAAGTGAGATGATATTAAAAGCATGGATGATACGCAAGGCCTATAATTGGTGCCTTTTAATTATCTGTATTTGTAAAACGGATGCTAGGAATGCAGAGACCTTTGGGACTGATTCATCTTTATAGACACAGTGCCAGGTATACAGTATCTCATCAGTAAATACCTCCGAACTGCCCTGAAGTGAATGGAGTCTAATTAGGTAACAAATATCATCATGTCTATACAGTAACAAAGGCTGCCATGCTTGTATCTTAATGGCTTATCTTAAAAGGTGAGAGATAAGACTTCTACTCTGACTGAGATGGAGTGGCGGTTACCTTCCTACCTGAAACAACTCAAAAATAAGTCAAATATGCAATGAGAAATGTCAAACCCTGTCCAGGTGACTAAGAGAAAGAATACACATACAACAACTCTTAAGATTGCCCTAGCACACTGCCTTAAATGAGTTGTCAGGCCATGGCCCCAGGAGAGGGAAGTTTAGTAGAGCCAGACAGATCCCATGGGATGGCAAGACAGAGTTCAGAGTGTAGGAAGACCAAACAGCTCATATTCACAAGGTAGATACTAGAAAGGAGACAGACTTTTATACAAAGATTTTGGAAGTTTAGAGGTGTTGTCTATAGCTCGTGTGAGGAGTGTATGTAAGGTGAAAGAAAATACCCCCACACACATGAGCACAGAGAGGTGTCAGTGGGATGCACTCAAGGCCTAGAACACTGCCTTTCTCACCACACATTGTGACTGTTGGGATTTAGGTAGAGTTCACAGAAGGCTTCCCTCAGCAGAGACCATGCTACCCCAGGGAGAGTTCCATGCTGGCCCTGCCTGGCCATCTGAAAAGCACTCCTGAGAAGATCAAATGCTCCCCAAGTAGTTGTGTCCTGGGGAAAGAGCACTGCAGACTATTTTTAGAAATACAGAAATATCTAACACTCAATAATTTAAAATTCACAAAGGCTGGTATCTACTGAAAAAATAACCAGTCAGGCAAAGATTTAAGAAGAGTTACAATGTAGAAGAAAACCAATCAATTACCATGGACCCAGGACTGGTATGGATGTTAGAATTACCCAAAGTGGACAATAAAACAATTAATGCAGCAGTGTTCCCTTGTTCAGTTATATAAAAACATGAAGTTATTTTTTTAAATGGGATCCAATTAGGCTTCTGGAGATGAAAATTATGATGTGAAAAGAAACACAGGTCAATAATGACTGATAGCAGAGTACTACTGGTGTAAATCATCCAAGGTGAACCACAGAAAGATAAAGTCAAATAAAGGAACAGAAAAGACAGGTGTAGTGGTCCAAGCAGGTCAGTCCCAGCATTTCAGCAGGCTTAGGCAGGAGGATCCCAAGTTCAAAGCCAACCGGACCTATGTAGTGAGACTGTCTTTGAATAAATAAGTAAATAGAGAATCAAACTAATTTGAAGGTGTTCCAAATTCAAGCAGTGTAGTATACTTTAGAGTCTTCACAATGAGAAAAGAAGTGCCCCCATTCCCCACCACCAAAATTGAAGATATAGTGGCTGAAAACTCTCAGAATTTCATAAATTCTTCTGACAAGAAACATGAAGTAAATTATAGCAGGGGGCCTTGTAGTCACCATGCTCCACACCAGAATTAAAAGAAAACAACAACAATAACAAAAGACCACTTCAGGGAAAGGAAGAGAGGAATAGAGAGGGCTGCTGGTATATCACTGGAAGCAAGGCAGATAAGAAGGTATCATCCTTCAAATACCAGGAAAAATCTATCCAATTAGGATCCTGTACCCGAACAAGCCTTCCAAAGTCTAAGGTAAGACAGAGACACTCAGTCTTAAGGTGCAGATCCATTAAAGAAAGACTTCAGGCAGGAAGACAATGGTGTCGAGTAGAAATGGTGATGCGCAGAAGGGATGGACTTGTTATCAAGACAGCTACTCTTCCCTCCTTGTAGTGAATCAAACACACCCTTCTAGATTGGTTATAAAGCTAAAGTCACCAGTACTGTAGAGTACTGACATTCAAACAGACAGACTGGTTGATGAATCCTGACTGGGAGTCCAGAAATAGACACAGGCAAAAATGGACAACTGACTTCTAAAATCTGAAAAGAGAATTCAATGATGACAGAGTGATCTTTCTGGTAGACACTGCTGTGAAAACCGAACCTCTATGTGCAAACATGAACTTAAGTCCATATCTTGCACTATATGCAAAAAGTAGTTCAAATGTTTCCTCAACCCAAACATAGAACCTATAACCATAAGATCTATAAGAAAAACTACAGAGAAATGTTATGCATTTGAGTTGAGCAAAGGTGCTAGGTGAGGCACCAAAAGCATATTCCTAAAGGAAAAGATAGATTAAATTAGACTGCATTATCATACTTTAAAACCCATTTTACCCATAACAGTGTTAAAACAGATTTTGGAAAAAATATGTGCAAACACTATTCATTGCATCTGAGTTGTATCCAGAATATGCACATGTGTGTATGTATGTATAAATATATATACTATTTATATTATGCACATATATATTTGTATGTATGTGTATATATGTGCCCATGTATGTATACATATAACTGTGTATATATAAATTTATAAACCCAACATTAAAAAAACCAATGCAACTTTTAAAAAGAGGAAATAGGGTCTGGAAAGATACCTCAGCCATTAAGAGCACTTTCAATATTGCAAAGGATCCAGGTTTGGTTCCTAGGACCCACGTAACGAACAACTGCATGTAACTCCAGATCTAACAGGTGATCTAACAACCTCTTCTGGCCTCTGAAGGCACTGCATGCACATGGAAGATCAATATACATCCAAGCATACACACACATGATTTTTTTTTAGATTTATTTATTTATTATGTATACAATGTTCTGCCTGCATGCATCCCTGCAGGCCAGAAGAGGGCACCAGATCTTATTACAGATGGTAGTGAGCCACCATGTGGTTGCTGGGAATTGAACTCAGGACCTTTGGAAGAACAGCCAGTGCTCTTAACTTCTGAGCCATCTCTCCAGCCCCACATACATGATTTAAAAATTAGAGGAAATATTCATACAGACACTTCATCATAGATAATAGGTGCACAGCAGGTAGGCAAAGATACTTGGCATTGCTAGTCACTATAGACATGAAAATCAGAGCAATAGCAGTGTGTCACCCCATACACATTAATTTAAAATTAACAAGACTGTTGGCAAGTATGTGGAGGAACTCAAAACTCATGCTTACATTTGAGAATGGATGATGGTACAACTACTTTAATATTGTTGGAAATTCTTCCAAATGCTAAACAAATCTATCAAGCGATAACAACAGCAACCAGATCTAGATGTTCACCCAAGAGAAATGAATGCCTGTGTCCAAACAAAAACCTACAGGGTTAGAGAGATGGTCCAGTGTGCTGCTCTTGCAGAGCCCAGAGTTTAATTCCTGGCACCCACATAGCAGTCCCCAACCATTCATAGCTCCAGTTCCAAGGGATTTGATGCCTCTTCTGAGTACCATGGGCACCAAACACTCACGTGGAGCACATATACATGCAGGCAAAACCTCACACATGTACAATAAAATAAATACATCTTGAAAAATAAAATGCCCATAGCAAAATTAATTTTGATGCCCCCAAACTTGAAAGGACTCACAAGTTCTGCCAAAGGCAAGTGGAAAACCATAACACTTTGGTATAGTGGATTATGGCTTGGCTACCAAAGGGAAAGGAAGTATCAGCTCATGCCTCAAGATAAAAGAACCCCAGAACAATCAGGCTGTGTGAATGAACTTATACTCTGTGATTTGATTTATTGAAATTACATAAAATGTAAACTAATCTAAAGCAAGAAAAATGTGGGTAGAGGCACCATGAAGCATGTACATATATAGACCTTAATATACACGTTTAAAATGTGTACAAGTGACTTTATTCATTTCTACCTTACCAACGCTGTTCAAAATTTACTGAAGTTACAGAAATAATTTTCTAGATGAATGGAAAGATTTTTCTCTTCCTGAACATACTCTGCATCCATGCATTTCTGTTTCTGGCCAGTGTCCCCACCGCCCCGCCCTCTCTCCCTCCTCTACCCATGGTAATCCCCTCCTTGCGTCAGCCCTGTCTCAGGCATCTCTGACACTCAGCCTGCCTTTCCTTCCTTTGACGCTCACACTTAATGGCACACCATTTCTGCTGTGTATTGTGATTGTGTTGGTGCCACCTGCTTCAACACTGCGTACATGACTCAGGCTATCCCTACTCCTCTATTTATATTCCCTGCCCCCACCCATACCTACTGTGTAAACCATGTATCCATGGGTGGATGGTCTGTGGACTCTGTGTTTAGCAGACCCAAGCATTTATTCAGAAATCAAATGGTCATAGCAGAATGTTGTCTCTTTTCCTAGGGAATGTGTGGTTTTTCTGCTGCTGTTGTCCCGACAGACACATAGATGTCCTTGTTTATCTCTATGCCTCTGTTCCTTCTCTGCCAGTCAATCTTCCTGGGCATGATCTCATGCAGTCCAAGCTCAGTCATGGCACTCTGCCCATAGGTGCTTTCAAACTGTGACATAATTTCTTTGCCATCTTTTCCTCTTACTTCTAAGAACTTCCTGAAGGTTCTATCATATCCAATTCAGTTTCATACATATACATATATACCTCTTGGTCAGAGCACCACATTCCTTGTGATGCTTCCCCCTCTGCCTCGAGTTCTTTTCTAGGATTAACCAGTGTCTGCACTTCTATCTAAAGTGAGCTGTGAGGTCACTACTGTGGCTAGCCTTGTCCCCAATGCTCTGCAGTTCCCTTCTCTCTCTAGTTAAGAAACTGCAGACAGGTTGAGTTCCTTAGTGCGTAGCCAGCGCAGGGACCAAGTCAGTGTCTCCCTGAAGGACATGAACCGCTGTGTCACATAGCGTCAATTGGGTTCTTTGCCTGTCATCTGCTCAACCCTCTCCAGGCTCTGTAGACAGCAAGCACCTTGAAGCCAAACCCGGTTGTTTGTCTCTGTGCCCTTGCATCTGGCAGGCTGCCAAGCAGAGAGCAGGCATTCGATGACTGTGTTTCAGTGAGTGAGCTGATGGTAATGAAGGTTATAGCTATTTGCCTTACTCCAAGGCTGGCTTCCTTCAGCTTGTTTCCTGGCACAGGGCATATATAAGTGATGGTCAAAAGCAGTTCATGCTAACTGGTGAGCACTCCCTTTGTGGATTGCGTGAGGCATGACGTTGGATATGAAGTGCAATCACATAAGACAAATCTAGAGTGAACAAATGCTTTGGGATTCTGCAAGGCAGAGGTGGGCATTGGAACACCATAGAATCTCCCTGGCAGCAAACCCAAAAGCCACATCCTTATTCTCATCTCTGAATGTCCCTCGTGTTAGGAATTAGAAAGCTTTGAGTTTATTTCCTTCGTCTGTTGCAATTTTTCCATCTTACAACCTTCATGCATTCAAACAAAACAAAACAAAAACTCCATACAGTCAAAACAAAGCAAAACAAACCTAGACCCACCATTATGCTGATTCCCACAAGGACTGCCTTTTTTCCCCAACTTGTCTGATGCCTTAGCATTTACTAGGAGAATAAAGAAGATTGAATTCCATGTCATGTGACCCTTTAAAAACGTGGGATGAACATTTGCATGATTCTGATTTTCACCTTTTCTTGCAACCAGAACAATATCACATAACAATTTAAAACTTGTCTAGATAGTCCAGATGCAGATTTGAAAACCAGCAATTTGTATGGGTAGCTGATTTATTTGTTTGTACTTGTTTAAATATGCCAGGTAATGAAAATGATTACTGCTATCTACAAGAGAGGTCAAAGTGCCTTTGAGCAAAGGCATCCAGAGAAGAAATGATTATGAAGCTGTCATTGTCATAAAGCTGTTGACAGTGAAATATCCACAGAGTACTTCAGTGAGAGTTTCAAATGCAGAAAGAAGCAGGGGCCCCAAACTGAGGTCCTCTCCCCTGGAAAATCAAGAGCTTAAATTTACATTCAGCACGTTGTAGGTTTCTACTCCTCCTTCATCCCCAAACATGGAAAAACTTAGTAGTTAAGAAACCTGGACTCTAGCTTCCAAAATACTACCACCTGCACGTGTGACATGTAAGTTACTTCTTTGCTCCAGAATTTAGACTTTGTACCAATAACTGCTTCTTTCCAGAATGTTCCTTCTGACTTTTGTTCTTCCACTCGTTCATGCATAAAATCGGGGTGGCTTTGGTTTCTGCTTTTTCTTCTGTATTTATCTCCCGACTGCTAACATAGCTTTCCTGTAGTGTTTTCCACTTCCAAACTCCAAGTTCCCTGGGTCCCTTCATGGGGAAAACCAGCTTCTCCTCCTTCTTTTCCATATTCTTCTCTTTAGTGTCCTCTGGCAACCATCTTCTCTTTGGGGGTAGGAGCCACTAGGAAGCCTTGTTGAAGGATACCTGAACACTGAAGATACAAAATGCTGCTTTCTATAATGTGTTAGCCATCTTTCAGTGACCGTGACAAAACACCCGAGGAAATCAACCTTCATGGATGAAAAGTTTCCTGTTTCTTACTACACGTCGTAGCTGCCAACTTCACATGGCTGATTATTGCTTGAACAGTTTGTCGAGAACCAAAAGATTCTGTGCTCCTGCAATGGTTTGAAAATTATCCTCTCACATTATTTGGTAACATAAGAAAACGTTTTCTTGTGCCAGATGGCTAGAATGTCATCTCAGTGGTTTTAGAAACGATATCTATGTTGAGTCATCTCTTCGTGCACCTAATGCCAGGGCTGGAAGGTCCCAGATCCTTGAAAAATAATTGGTCTGTTTTCAAATGAAAGGATATTTTTGTTACAACTTAATAATTGATCCAGACAGACACATCTCATTATTTTAAAAAAAAAATACTCCACTAGTGAACTAGAGGATATTCACCAATATTGTCTCTAATATCTGCACTTGGGAGTAGTTGTCCTGATTCCTTTATCTTGGTGTGACCTATTTGTCCTGCCTTCCACACCTGCAAGGCTGTTTGCTTCTGCATCTAATCTGGAGAAGGCCCACAAAATCATCTGTTGGTTATTTTAGGCCAAGGAAATCATGTGTAGTAAAGAGGTTGATAAATAAAATAATGCTAGGTAACCATTTTAGTTGAGGATTGCTGTATGCTGTCTGTGGGGGTTAGTCTGCTCATAGAACATTTGCACAATATACTGGGCAAATGTTTACTTTAGAACTGAAGGACTGTGTGCTGTGGGGTTGTGATTAATTCCATAGTTAAGCAGGTGCACGTAAGTGTGCAAGTACTATCCTGAAAGATTGGATAATCTAACCTGGATTATTGATGGGATATTGATGTCATTAAAATCATACTAGCATGAGCAAGTTCCTGACAAAGGAAATATCGAACCAAACACATAAAGTTTCTCTCAAAATCTGGATCATGTTCAGTTTTTCGTCATCAATGCCATTGCCCTTCATTTATTACCTAATCCAGTAACCTAGGTGGTGTCCTGGCATTTAACCCTTCTGTGCTCCTATAGTATATCTATCAAAAGATGCAGCTTTACTCTCTATTCATGCTATCCATGTTTTCATCTGTGTACTTCTTCCTTCTCCATCACTCTGTATGTCTTAGGATATACAGTAAGACATTATCACTTGTTTATCTGAAGTTCACATCTAACTAGGCATCTTACATTTTTATTTGCTGAATTCAGCTATCCTAGCCCAATACAGATCTAATTCAAAAAATGGGCACTCAGATGCCATATGTTTATACTCTAGATTGAACTGTAGGGAAAATTATTTATCAGTGTAAGTTACCAAGGTTTCAGAGACAAAAGTATTTCACTTACATTGAACCTGTATCGTGAGGTTTTTCTAACCAGTTGAACAAGAACAAACCACAGAATATTCTGTAAAGTACTGATGAAATGTGTAGTGGAAAAATGGAATGTTTTCTCTAGTTCTGACTTTAGCTGACTCCTTTCCTTAAACTTTGATAAGGACATGATTTCCCTAGGAGAGGTCAACGTGCTGAAATTCTTCACATATTTAATAAATTTATATGTCATTCTAAAGCTGAAATCTAGCCAGCATGAGAGATACTGTCAGGTTCCCTCAGAGCTAGGAATGTTATTATCATGCATGGCCTGTTTTCCAAATAGGATTTTGTGAAAAACAGCACAAACTCTGGCTTTCTCCTCCCTATTAACAGCTCACACTTGACACATTCTTTAGATGATCTCAATAGCTTTCATCATAGCAACCTGCTTCCTAGATCTACATTCTTGGCTGGGGATTGTAGACTTCAGCAACAGGATAAAGTCTGGTTAAGGGGATTGGAGTTCTCCTGTATTTCCTGAAGATTTCCAAGGACCAGGCTTAGATGCTCAACAGCAATCCTATGACTACAGCTGAGCTAGGGGAAATGCCACTGCTGCCACCCCACTTTACAGTCATCTTACAATTCCCACAACCACCTCTGCTTGCACCACAGACATGTGACACATACCAAATCCTGTCACTGAGAGCTGGATGCCTCCACACATCTTCCCAGAGATGGAGCCCATGCACTCCCTCCTCACGTAGCTGTCTCCGTTGGCATTGCTAGTTTGTATGAATGGCCCAGTTCCCAGGCAACAATAAAAGATAAAACTTGAATTCTGCCATATGTCATGGGGAAACTCTACTTGTAATTTGGAAATTTTTCCCAGTTTACCAGAATGTTGCTCCAAAGATGCAGTGATAAGATTTCTAGCCACACACCCATGACCGCACATGCGCTGGTGAGAGGCTTAGTCATTTCCAGGGGCCTTGCATCCGACATAATCTGTGCACTACATGGTCATGTAATTTGCGCCCAGTGTGATCACGTAATCTATGTGCATGCGTGGGTGTAGCTATGTAAACCCATATGCGCATGCTCTGGGGAGTCCATAAAAGGTGGATCTCACATATCCTCCCCATTTCTTCCTGCACAAGTCTTTCAGTAGGCCTAAGCATATTCTTTTCTGTCCCTCCCTTCTTCTAATAAACTCTTATAGTGGGTTTTGGTGTGCCTCATGACTTTTCTTGAATTGTAAACAGCACCACCTAATAACTAACATGCAGAACAGCAAACAGAATTCAACATGGTCTCCACTCATTTAAATGAGGCATGTTTATAAACCTCCAATGAATGAGACATATACTAGTCAGCTTCACAAGAGAATGTGTTGTGGGACAGAATATTTATTTAACTATGTAAAGACGTGTTACGTTTGTTTGAGTTGCAGAATAATTACCTACATAAAGATATGTTGCATTTGTTTAACTATGTAAAGATGTGTTGCTGTTTTACCCTGCCTACCTAAGGCACCTGATTGGTCTAATAAAAAGCTGAATGGTCAATAGCCAGGAAAGAGGTATAGGCAGAACCTCTGGGCAGGGAGAGTAAGTAGGACGTGGAATTTTGGCTGGAAGGAAGAAAGAAAAAGAGATGCCAAGGAGATGCCAGGGGCCAGCCAGTCAGACATGGATGAATCAGGAAAGTAGGACATACAGAATGAAAGAAAGGTAAAAAGACCTGAGGCAAAACAGAGATGACTACAAACAGATTAAATTAAGTTCAAAGAGCTAGTAGGGCAAGCCTAAGCTAAAGCTGAGCATTCATAATTGATAATAAGTCTCTGTGTCTTTATTTGGGAGCTGGTGGATGGCCCAAAGAAAATGCCAACTGCAAGAATGCCTGAGGCAATTAACTTTATTATGGAGAATAAGGTTATTTAGCTCACAGTTTGGAGGTTCAAATCCAAGATCAGACAGCTCAGTTTGCTTGGGCCTCTGGCAAGGTTGGCACCCTATGTTGGATGCAGGTAAAGAAGCAGCTGCAAACCTGTTATGAAGCAGAAAGAGACTAAGAAACCCAGCTCCCACAATCCTCTTGGAAGCTAAACTCCCCGCAACTTAAAAAAAATCTAATAAAACTCCTTCTCTTTAAGGTCCTGAGAACTTCAAAATGACATAGAGACAAAAACCTTCCATTCATTGTAAGAGTTAATATTGATTGCCAACTTGACAAGGTCAAGAAGCACCAAGGAGACAAACCTCTGGCACGTCTAGAGGGGAGCTGATAGATTAGGTTAACGGAGGTGGGAAGATCTGTCTCCAATGTGTATGGTTGGCACAGTTTTCTGGTCTGGGGTTGGGGACAGAATTAAAAAGAGGACACTAACTGAGATGAAGCATGTACCTCTCTCTGGTCCCTGACTTTAAATGTAATGTGACCAGATGCCTCCCACTTCTGTAGCCATCATGACTACCTTACCATGAAGGACTGTCCCCTCAAACTGTGAAACACACCCTTCTTCCTTTAACTTGCCTT
>CABHPH010154499.1:13920-24404 GCA_902168325.1 Peromyscus nudipes | reverse complement strand
TTCATTGTTGTTTATCTTGTACTTCCATGTTGTGGAAGAAAGAACATTTCTATTGTGGACATAAGGGTTCTTCTGTGTGCACTCATCAATGCAATGGAATGCTGCTTTTGTGTGTGTGTGTGTGTGTGTGTGTGTGTGTGTGTGTGTATGTGTGTGTGAGTGAGGGGGGGGAGGGGGTCAGACATCAGTATTGGGTGTCTTACTTAACTGTTCTCTGTCCTATTTTTTTGAGTTAGTCCTATCGCTGAATCTAAAGCATGCCAATTCAGCTTAGACTGACTGTCCAGCAAGACCCAGGGACCCTCCTTTCTCTTATCCAATGCTGGGACAATGAGTACAGACACGAGTTGCTATGCCTAGTATTTACACATGTGCTATAGATCTGAATTCAGGCCCTCATACTTGCACAGCAAGCATTTTACCAAGTGAGCCATCTTCCCAAATCCACGGCTGTAGAATGCTTTTGCTATTCGTTATCATTTTCATTATTTCCCTGCTAATAGCATTGTGTTGAAATACATCATTTTGCAAATCTCTCCCTCATATTTTTCTAGAATGCATATGTTTGGATTATTTCCCTTCACTATTAATGTTGCCAATCCCTCAGTGATCATCTACATGTTTTGGCAAGCTGAGAGGATATTGTGACTGCAGTTGTTTTTGCCCTGACTAGCCTGAGTCATTGGATGGGAAATCTGATTATATGTTCTTATCCCAAGAAGTAAGGTTGATTTAGAAAACTTTTGGCAACACTAATCCAAGAACATTTCTTTCCTGTTTATCACTATTGGTCATTTTATTATATCCTGGTGAGAATTATTTCTATCACTCAGAGATCCCAAGTGCAGAACACGACTGAAATCCCAAGGATTCTGGAAAACTTTCAGACAGCATCAGGAAATGAAATGAGCCCAGTAACTGGGCAGCCAACCTTTACGGTTTGCTCTTGAAAAGGCCAATATTCTATGTCTTTTTTGTTTGTTTGTTTGTTTGTTTCCCTTGCAACTCCTCTTCTTCTTTCTAACCTGATGATATTTAATAGGCAGTGATAATTCTTCTCCCATAAATTTATATATGATTAAAACAACGAATCCTAACACACTGAATACTCCAATATAGAAAAATGAGTCAAGGAAAAATATGCATGCCTGTATATGCAGCAGCCACACATGTGTGAATATGCACATGCACATACATACATATATGTGTATGTGTGTGTGTGTGTATTGATACTTTCATGCCTCTCCCCATTAGATGAAATTGTGTACACAGATTGTTATCTATCTATACTTGTTTTTCTATATATACTTATTTATTTGTATATAGAGTTGTATATATATATATTTTTTTTCTGTCTATCTCTGTCTTGCTCAATGATTGGCTATCTAGGAAAAGAGATGACAGTGGAGATGAATGTTCCACAGACCGTGGCAAAACTGTGTCAAGACTTCCTTTCCTATGTTATTCAGCTCTGCATTCTACTTGCTACAGAGTACCTGTTTTCTATCCCTCCTGCCAACCTACCAACCCTTAGTGCATGTCATTCTCTGTTCAATATGTATGTCAGTGCTGTACCGATAAACAAGAAAAATCTCTGATCTGTTGGAACTTGGATTAGAGGAGGCAAAGACAGAGCTGAAGAAAACTTTCAGTGTCAGAAAGGGCAAAATGGTAGAAGTAGAGAAAACGGGTGATAATGACGATTCTGAAGGCTGCATTCAATTACAAGGTCAGAAAATACCTCTGAGAAGTTGGTATGCAAGTTGAGATTTGAATGACATATTAGTGTCGACTGTGTAGTGTAAGCAGTGAAGACCTTTAAGGAAGAGAAAATGCATCACACAAGTGTCCAAGCAAACAAACAAAAGTAAAAAGAAACCAATAAGCAGGAGTTGTTTGAGAAACACGAACAAGTGAACAAGTTCAGTGTGAGAGAGATGGTTGGATACTGAGACAGAAGAGAAATTCCAGGGTGGTTGTTGACTCTCCTAGATCAGGGTAAGTACAGGTACTTAACAGGATATCAGAAGAGACAGATTAAAGTTCCTCATGGCTCTTTTAACAATGTATATTATATATATATATAATCTATAGTTTTATGAAGAAAACTATAAAGTGGATAAGAATAAAGAAAATTACCAAGATTGTATAGTAAACTTATATGATATTAAAGATGATGGATGGATGGTATGGTAGTAGAAAAGATGGAAGGAGGATTTGGGTTTTGAAAGAATACTGCTTTCAAGTTAGAATATTTCACTTCAATAACTTTAAAAATTGTGACCATTTCTAAGATTGGGAAAACTGAAAGAAGAAATAGACTTCTCTTGAATTATGATGTGTATGTGTAAAATGCTCACAGACACTTAAACAGAGTCCAGTAGAGGTGAAGGAAGAAGGGAGACTGAGAGAGAAGTGAAACCAGTGACTTGTTACAAAAGACAACAAATTAGACCCAGAAAGAACATATTTCAACAGAATAAAAGCCATACATAAAAGCTCAAATCTACAATCATGCTCAATGGTGAGAATTTATAATCTGTTTTACTAAAATTTGGGATAGAATGAAGATTACCCCTCTAGCTACTTCTACTCTGCACAGTATTGGATATCCTTACCACAGAGATAAGGTGAGAAAGGGTAATAAAAGGCATCTAAATAGGAAACAAGATAGTGAAATTGTCATTGTTTGCTCAGCTCCCAGAATCCACTTCAGGAGACCCAAAGCCACCTGTAACTTCAGCTACACACACACACACACACACACACACACACACACACACACACACACACACACACACACATTGAAATGCTATCCAGTCTAAAACCTTGCAATTGTGGCAACATTAATGGAGTTTTCTAAGGAAAATAAGTCAAACACAGAAAAGACAATGGCTTCCATGTTGTCTGTTAAATGTGAAATCTAAATTATATTATAGAAGCAAATGATAGAACAATGGAATGGGAAGATGGCCATGTTGGCATGAAAATATAAGTGCTTTTGAGTTCTCACATTGTGTAATAAATGCACTAAGTATATCTCTTACTTTATGCTTCAATGTTGTTGAACAATCTTACATGTTTTCTTCATGGGTGATGTCAAATATTTAAAGTGATAGATGTGTTGGTAGCCTGGGTTTTGTCATTACACTTGTAGCATAACATCATTTGATGTCCCATAAGTCTATACCACTAACTTAATCAATAAAAATAAAGAATGAATGTTTTATGGAGCATGATGTATTCTTTTTTCTGGCAGTAGGTTTCCCTGACAATGTTCTCATGAGAAGTCCATTAGAAAATGGTTGAAAATTAGGTTGGGAGACTTTTAATGACTGTTTCTATTTCCTTAGGAGTTACTCGCCTATTTAAATAGTTTATCTGGTCTTGATTTATCTTTGGTATGTGGTACCTATCAAGAAAATTTTTCATTTCTTTCAGATTTTCCAATTTTGTAGAGTACAGGTTCTTGAAGTATGACCTGATGATTCTCTGGATTTCCTCTTTGTCTGTTGTTATATCTCCCTTTTCATTTCTAATTTTGTTGATTTGGATGCTCTCTGTCTGCCTTTTGAACCTCCCTTTGGAAAACACATTCAGATGTGAAAATACTCTTTCTTTCTACATTTATTTATTTTATTTTTGTGTGCACAGGTCCTTGTAAACCACAGCATGACTGTGGAGGTCAGCTTGCAAAAACTGTCCTCTCCTTTCCGGGGACTGAACTCATAGCAAGTGCCTCCACCCACTGAGCTGTCTCACAGACCTAGCATTGGGTTTTGGGGTTCCCTTTTTAAGGAAATTTAGTGTAACAGCAGTTGGTAGTTCCTAAAATACATAATTGTAATAGCTCTGTTCAAAGAAGGAGGCGCTCCTGGGTCCTTTCTCCGCCACATAAAATTACCGTCTAATCTTACTCTGCTACTCTTAGAAAATAATTGTGACAGCACCACAAAACAGGAAAAGATGGCCAGGCTGGGGTCCTTAAAAGGTTTTTCCATAGCCTGCCCTCACTGGATCCAAAAATGGACAAGGGCAGATAAGTACACACAGAAACCTTTTGAAGATTCCCAGATGGTGATTCACCCCCTCCTCACCCTCATGAGATTCTGAATGCTGAATACAGAAAATCCTTCCCATATCTAACTTCTCTGTGTGTCTCTCTTTTTCACATTTAATTAATCCCCTTTGTCTTACTCTAAATGAAGGAATTATCTTGCCACCTTTACATATAATTAAAGATACTGGAGAAAACCTTATTACCTCAGATCCAACTAATTCACAAATTGTGATTTCAACAAGGCCCAGAAAACAAAAATAATGAGATAAGCAAATAAATAGAGTCAACAGTGTGGCAGGTGTATAACTCAGTCTGCTAAGGTAAATTTTTTCAGCCTTCTTAGATGCTTTCATTGTACAACTGCACCAAGTTCTCTGCCCCAACCAATGCCCTTAACAGTAAGTACTCTGCCATCATAGAGTGAGCCTGTTTGGGAAGCTTTGGAGGCCAGTACTCAGAACACCTCCTTTCTGTAGCTTTGCTTCCCTTGATCCCTTAGCATGGCCTCTCATACTCTCACTGACTCTGCCCTCCTGGTTTGCTTCTTGGTAGGGCAAGTCCAGAATATTTCAGGTGTTATTTTTGTAAATTAAGCCATTAGCTAAGAATTGCAGGCAAAGTGTCCCCAGTTGATTTATGATGTGAGCACTTGGTCCTTGGGCGGTGGTGCTACCTTAAAAAGGAATGGAAATATTGGGACATAGGGCTTAGCTGGGAGACATAGGCCACTAGGGATGGGCCTTCATAATAGCTGATTTCTGTTTCTGGTCTTGGATCTGCTTCTTGATCAACCCACCTGAGAAGCTGCAGCTACAAGTTTCTATTACCATGGATCAATAGATTCCAGCCTTCAAGTCTGCCCACAATGGTGGTCCAATGTCTCTGGAACTGCGAGTCCAGAGAAGCCCCTCCCCTGGTCACTTCTGCCCAGTATTTTGTCACAGCAACTGTCACAAATAGAAACTCTTGCTATGATGAAAGCCAGAGCCCTGGAATCTCTTTCTGGAGGTGGACTTGGGGGTGGAGACTGGGATCTGTTTCATTAGCCAGGCTTCTACGACTCATGCAATGATTTCTCTTTCTTGTTACAGCTAATCTGTATCTTGTTAGTTTCTTACATTCATTTAGTCTTATACATTGATTGCCCACTTTAAGCTAGGACCTGAGGACACACTACATAGATTGCTAATATGTAGTTCCTTTAATTTGATTTTTAAACAATTTCAATAGTTCTTATCACTTGTAGGCACATTACAAAGTGTGACTCATTTAATTACACTCGCCGTTGAACTCACACAGTGGCACACAGCTTATAAAAACGGAGAGTCAGAAAAACATCTTCTGGAAAGCTGGATCCAGCTTGGAAAGCTGACTGAGATCACACCTGAGTGGGTTTTGAATGATAAGGAAGAATCTGCTAAGTGAATAACTGCAGTTATTACAAAGTCAGATATAGGGGTTTGTGAAGCCACTGTCCATGTCAATGGACTCATGAAGGATACAGAAAGTATGACCTCCTATAGCAAATGTTCATTTTAGTTGATATAAGAAAGCTGTGTGCAATGGAGAGAAGACCGCAGTTGGCAGGTGTCCAGCTAATGCTATCTTAAAGGAAAAATAAGACACTAAAGGAGGTGTGTAGCAGAGAGCTAAAAAAAAAATATATTTGAGCCAAGGCTGGCAGCATAGTCCTGTAGTCTCAGCCATTCTGGAGGCTGACTCAGGAGGACTGTGAAAGTTCAAGGCTAGCTTAAGCAATTTAGCAGGACTCTGCCTTAAAATAATTTCTTAAAAAATGAAAAGAAATGATTAATTATATTATAACCTCAAAAATGAAAAGAGGCTCCCCTCTTCCACATGAGCTTGTCTATTGTTATTGTCATTGCTCAGGCCTTGTTTAGGCAGTCAGAATGTTGAGGTGTCATGGAGGTATCTTCCCTGTCCTTTGTAGGAAACAATCTCACAGCAGGCTTCCAGGTCCTTTGGCTCTTACAGTCTTCCTGTTTTCTCTTCTGAGATGTACCCTGAGCATTAGGTATACTACTAGACAAAGAAATATAGGCAGCAGATACTACTGAGTGAGGGAGAATGAGTCTCTCCCAGGAATGAGCACCGTAATTAGTTATTAAATACAAAGTGGTCAGCCCTAAAATCATTTTCACACAAGCAACACCAAAGGGACTCAGTGGGCTGTATTTATAATTTCTTGTATATATAGATAACAATAATAATTTTAAAAAGAGGCCACCGGTTGGAGAGGGAGTGGTGTATATGGGAGAGATGGAAGAGGGACATAGAAGGGGTTGGAGGGAGAAGGGGAAGGGAAAAGTAATATAATAAGATTTTAATTAAAAGTTTCTTTTAAAAGAAAAATGTTTAAATAAAAAGAGGGCTATAGATATATAACTACCTTAATGTCAGAATATATAAGGCTATAGGTTCAATTTTCCATGCTACTAGAATAGATTTTAAAATATTCTAATAATGTATGGTGGTATATGTAGTGATTAACCATGTTTCTAATTATAGAAACTAACCTGGACTGTGAGACACTTTGCCAATTCAAAAGTCTATCTAAGTGTTATGTGATAGACTTTTCCTGGGAAGACACAGCATGCATGTCTACTTACCCCAGATAAGAAGCTTACAACAGACAAAATTATGGATACCACTATAATTCAACTTGATGAACCAATGTTTGTTTTTGAGGTTACATACAGGAACATGGGTGAAAGATTACTTACGGTAGCAGAAATGACTCAAAGACAGGGCATCATCAGATCCCACCCCAGCATGTATGACAGCTCATACAAGCTGGGCACCTGGAACACACTGCAGAGTCTTCAGGCAACTTAAAAGGTTGAAAAAATGTCCTTTACTTGGACTCAGTTGGTCTAAGTCTCTTCTGGGCAGCTCTGCTGAGTTCTGCTACTTCCAGGAAGCTGACTTGGTCTCAGACGATTCTTCTTCGTAGTGTGTCTTGTCTGATAGTGACTCTCTGAAGTCTTCATTGTTTACTCTTGGGATAGAGGGCCCTAGTAAATTTGGTCAGTTTCAGGGACTTCCTGAAACTATTTTGAGTTGTTTACTTTTTGGATTGAGGAGCTTCTCTGCAGGATGTAATGTTTCAATCTCAGAAGAAAATGCTAGACAACACTAAGAAATGAGTATATGACTGTCAACTGAGATATTATTTTCACACAGAATAACCTGTAATTTACATAAGTTATACAGTTACACAATTTAATGAATAAGTAGTTGCCTGGTACCTACTTTGTGCTAGGCTCTGCCAGGACTGTGAATATAGTAGATAAGTGTGTTCCTCTGTATTGACTGTACCTTGAGGAAAAGAAGACAGACAGCCACAGCAACGCTTGCACTGGAAATTGATGGAACTGGTGGGTAGCAGAGAAGAGGGATGGGGTACCACATCATAAACAGAATGCTCAGGCGAGGCCACCTATAGCTGGAAGCCTCAGAGTCACTGGAATAAATGGGTAGAAGGCTCCATGCAGAAAGAGTGTGTGTAAAAAATTTCAACAAGAGAAAGCTGCTGAAATGATAAGAGAAGATGAGAATCTTGTGAGTGCTGGAGAGGGAGGTGGATTTAGAAGTGGCAATAAGTATCCTAGGGGTCTTTAAGGACCATGAATGGAAATTACTGGAGAGTTTACACAGCATGAGGCATGATGTGACCGACCATACTTTTATGTGTTATTTGTGTGTGTATAATGTATGCTCACATATGTATGCAGGTAGGTATACTATCGGACATGCCAAAGGCATGTCTCTCTCTGCCTTATTCCCTTGAAAGAGAGAGTATCAGTGAACCTGGAGTTAGGGCGGCAGGCAGAGAAGTGCTGTCTGTCTCTCATGCCATGGAAGTTACAGGTACACATGCAGCTTTTATGTGGGTACTGAGGATTTGAATTCAGGTCTTCTTGCTGTGTAGCAAGTTACTCGCTGAGATATCTCTCAGGCTTAATTATTTAAAGACAGGCTCTTATTCTGTAGTTCAGAATGGCCTAGAACTTAGTGTTCAACACTCAGACAAGTGTTGAACTCATGGCAATCTTCCTGCCTCAAATGCCAGGATCACAGATGCAAACCACCATTCCTGGCTTATCATGATTGACTTTGATTTATATATAAATATTCTGCCTGCTGTTTTGATGGTACACCAAGAGGGTAAGGGTAAAAATGGAAGGTTATCAGACAGAAAGTCCAGACAGATACTAAATGATGGCGCTTCAGTGAAAGGGGTAAAGTGGCCAGAGGTTAGACACCTTCCAAGATAGTGTTGGCTAAATTGGCTAACAAATTTATTTGATATGCTATATAAATGAAAAAGTCTTGGAATTTTGACCTGTGGAGCTGGGGAAGTTTGATTTCCATCCCATGAAACAGAATGTTGTAGAAAGGACATGTTTACCACGACAGCCTATGGTTGTTCTGCCTTTTTTAACTTTCCTCTCTCCTCTCAAGTATCTATAGACATGACCTGTAAATCCTAATAACACTCAGAATATGAGCAATGACTACAGAAACAAATGCTTCCAGGTATGGGAATATACATTTTAAGATTGGAGTTTATCCTGTCAGAAAACTCTTGCCCTTATTGGCTTTGAGGAAGGAAGCCAAGCTGCTATGCTTTAGCTCTGCTACATGACATGAACTTGAAAGCAGCCACTAGCTATCAGCTAGCAAGAAATCAAGACCCTCAGTCTAGCCATCTGGAAGTCACTGAATGCTGCCAAGTACCAGGAGAACTTGGAAGCGGGCCCTTCCCTAGTCACACCATAGGTAAAATTGTATAGCCAGCCAATGTGGATTGTAGCCTGGTGCTGGGGACCCTGAAAATCCTGCACAGATTTTTAAACTATGGAAAATTGGAAGTAATAAGCATGTATAACTATTTTTGAAGATGTAATTTTGTAGAGCTGGTATGAAAGCATAATGGATGTGAGTCTCTCTAAGATTGGTTAAATAGAGTGACCACATGATCCTGCACTCCCATGACTGAATATTTATCCAAAGGAGATGAAATCAGAATGTCAAGAGAGATCTGAATTTCCATGCTGATCACAGCATTAATCATAATAGCTGAATTACAGAATCAAAGTAAGAGTTTATCAACACATACATGGATAATGAAATCATGATATATATGCACTAGGTAGCTTTTAAAAGGAAGGGAATGCTACTATTTATAACAACATGCATGAATTAGAGGAAATATTGTAAGGAGAAATAAAGAAAGGTACAGAAAGGTGCTACATGAGGTCTTTTATATATGCTAGATAGTAAAATAGAAATGGATGAAATTAGAGTGCACAGAGAACTCAATGGATATGGCACTTGCCAAGCAAGTATGGGGACCAGAGTTCCGATCTCCAAAACCCACATAAAAGCTAGGTAGTTTCCCTATAATCCCTGTAATAGGAATGTAGAGACAGGGGATTCCCTGGGCAAATGGGCTAGCTGATTGGCAGGCTTTAGTTCAATAAAAAGATCCTGACTCAGTAAAGCACAGATTGCTCAAAAAAGATGCTTGACATTGACATTGAGTCTAAACACATATTTGAACACATGGAGCACAGGTATGCATGTACACCTACACATGTAAGTGCCCATACGTACATACATAAACATGCATGCCATACACATACACAGGCAGAAAAAGAAAGTCACAGTAAACAACACAATTTTACTCACCTACCTATTTTATTGTAAATTCTGTCTCATTAGACTTTAAGTTTTATGGGTGGGAAAAGGATGGCATTTTGCTTGTTCTTTCCAGTGACACATATACAATGTGACATATGACAGATATTCAATAAATACTTGTTGATTGAATAAGTGAAGAGTAAAATGTCTCCTGGGAGTCACAGTCAGAAAGATCTTTACATAGAGATTCATCTCCTCAAAGAGACATGGATGTGCTATGTGTTGTGAATACTTTTAAGTTTAATCCTGAGAGTTTGCGAATCTCTGGGTGGATACTTCCAGGGCTTCCTGAAGAACAATGGAGAGTTTAGAAAATTGCTCCATTGAGCACACAGGACCGGGTAACAAGATTGGCAGGTCTTACTCCTTGGAAGTAGAGCTATCAAAACATCTTGGGTCTCTTGCACTGTTTCTTGCTGTCAGGACAGAGCTGGTCTAAAATGAAACTAAAACTTTTGTGTTAGTTGGGTGCCGAGATCTTCCTTTGCTAGAATCAGAGAGTAATATGGAGTAATCACACCATAGGCACCATAGTTCCAGAAGCCTGCCCATAGACCAGGGACAGATCCTGATCCCCCTGCCTACACAGCCTTGGTGCAGTGGGAAGGGGCTTGGACCTGCCTAGGCTCAGTGTGCTGGGCTCTGCTGACTCCCCAGGGGAGACCTCGATTTGGAGGATGTGGGGATGCAGGGTGGC
>CABHPH010154496.1:34104-47483 GCA_902168325.1 Peromyscus nudipes | reverse complement strand
GGGGGTCACTGCACCTCTTTATTTGTTCCTTTTCCTAATGTGATCACGTTGGATAACCCTCTTTTCCTTTCACCATTTCTTACTTCTGACTGACATTAGGATGGTGGCCATTAATAGCCCCTGCTGTTGCTCTGAAAATGCTGACTAGAGCTTAATTGTGCCATAGTAACATGGGGAAGAAGCAGTCATGTTAATCCAATCTAAGGAAAAAATGACACTACTTCTCACTACCAGAGAGTGAATTCAGATTTGGCCTTTGGGGTTGAACTTAATCTATCCCAAGAATGTTGAACTGTACAAAGTGACTCACATGCAATTTTGCAAAGGCACAATGTCATCCAGTGTCTATCTCCAAATTCTATTTCCTGAAATCAAAGAAAAACATTTCAGCAACTGTCAACTCAAAGACTGAATGATGTCCCTCAAGAAAACTTCTCAGATTTCTGTCGCTTCGCATTCAGCCCACCCCCTTATGTAGCATTCATAATTAAAACTAGAGGTTCAAATGGAAGTGACTCTACTGTACTACAGTGAAGAGACATACACTGATATTCGAAAAGTGATTGTTTTAACAAATGGTGATCAGTTGCCTTAGCCCTGAAAGCCACAGGGTAAGAATTTATCCACATTTAGAGTATGTATGTTTGTGAACAGCTGGCTTCCATTACAACACTGCATAAAACTAAATGTTACTGCCTGCTAAAGGTTAAGGCTGAACTCTGGTTTGCACGTTGCAGCACGGACAGTAAGACCCAACACTGTAAATCCCACACAAAGGGAGAGGGGGAGGGCTATTCTCAGACTGACATATTTGTGTGTTCTCATCCAAAGCATAATGAATCACAAACTGAAAACATGTAAGATTTAAATCAAAAGTATAATGAAACACACATTAAAATGCATTCTGATATTTAAAAAACATCAAAATGCTAAGTTTCCCGTTTCAGATTCAAAATGTAGCTCTGCTATTACCCATATTTCTGCTATGACTTTACATCTGTAAAAACAGAGGAAGACTAAGTCTATGTATGGTAGGAGTACTTTATCCTTGGTCCGCCTCACCTGCTCATTTCTATCTTCCTGGTCTAGCGTATAGAGCACTGTCTGATGCCAGTTCTAGATCAGGAGTTCTGTGTGGGTGGAGACCTTGGTGGTGCCTTATTCAGTCAGCTTCTCCATTCCTTCACAGGGCACAACAGCACTGCGGCAAATCCTTGCAGTAGCTGCCTGCCTACCCAATACAGCTGCTAGTGCCGTGCTTGCAAAAACTGACAAGACATTCCTATGCAGGGAAACTCGGTTGGTGTATGTGTGTGCATGTGCGTGCATGCGTGTGTGTGTGTGTGTGTGTGTGTGTGTGTGTGTGTGTGTGTGTGTGTATGCATGTACAGGTGTATTTGCTCACACATCTGACCAAAGTCAGATGTTTGCCTCTATCATTCTCTGTCTCATGCCAGGTCTCCGCCCAACTAGCATTGGCATGCCTGGCATTCACATAGGTGCTGGGGGTCTGAACTTAGGTCCTCATGCCTTCCTGGCTAGCATTTTCCCCTGAGAATCATCTCCACCTCCTGGCTAGCTGTCATAATCCTAACATGGCTACTAAATAAATAAATAAATAAAAACAATCTTAGTTACAAAATCCCCGGAACTCCAAGAGGTTTATTAAAATGCAGAAGGTAATATAACGGTTTACAAAATGCGTCCCTAGAGAAAAATTACTCCTGCCTGCAGGGTTTGATTTGTGAAAGCATCTGGCACAATGAGACACATCAAATTTTGTAGCCAGAGTGACTGAAATCGAAGTCCCTGGAGGTAATAAATAAATTAGCATATGAGGTTCATTCACCTGCACTAAGGCCCAAGCCCTTTCCCAGGCTGCAGCAGTGAGAGCGCTTTCCCCAGGAGACGCAATTGAAACATATGTCTGAACAAACATGCCTGTGTCTTTGCCGACATCTAAATCTGTTTCTGTCTTCATTATCACATTCTCAATCCAAAGGACTGCACTTCTAAATGGTGCCTTTGGCTCCGCACAGTTGATGCAGTCAACGGTGCTGACATTTTCCCTCAGACACAAACTGTTTTTGGGTTGAGTGTCTTCTAAGACACAGCTGGCCTGATGTCACATGAAGTCTCAACAGTTGGAGCTGCACTAGGTTTAAAAGCAAAGATGAAATTAAAGATGCCACAGCAGGTTCTAAGGTTCAAATGTCAAATAACATGAAAAAACAAAAACCATTGATTCAAAGCAAATATATGCACCCTTATGTCACTTTAAGAAAATCTTCACTTTTTTACTTAACTACCCTATGAAGGTAGAGTTGTTCTCTGGTTTCCTCTGATTTTCAGTTATTGCTAATGTCTTTCTGCCACTGTGCTGATTCCTGTAAAGCGATAGCTAATGTGACGGGATTTTTTTTTTTCTTTTTTTTTTATCAAGGGCCCATTCTACACACAGGCCCGAAGATGAGCAGACCTGGGAAAGCTACAGGAGTTTTCCACCAAAGACAGGATGAAGAATGAATCTAATTCATCAAGTGAAAATAAAACATGTTTGAACACGGGTCATTTGAAGAGTGTGTTCAGAACACAAGAGTATGAAATTTCCGTGGAGGAAAAAGGAAAAGCATCACTTGCTGGATGGTGGCTACATCAGGTTAAAATGCAGACTCCTGAGCTTCCTGGGTCCTGGGCTTGATTCATCCCAACAAAGCTCCAATTATGAACAACTCAGAGTTTCTATATATATTACATTGTTAAAAGCATCAATGTAAAGTTTGTTTCTGTCTTCAAGGGAGATTTTTTCCCCCCTTTTATTTCCTGGTCAACAAGCCAGGTATAATCCAGACTGAGTAGCTTTGGGGTTAGGACACAGAAATGTTTGTTTAAATGGCTTTCAGGCTAAAAAAGTCGGACAAATCCCAAACCCCACAGAGATGATAGTGAGGAAGGACCAAAATAAATTGCCTCTAATCAAGAAGAAAACAGAAAAATTACAAAAGGAGATAGAGTTCATTGTCTGTCACTTGTGGGAAAGGCTATAAGCATCAATAAAGGCCACACTTTCTCTGATGACACAGCATGCTTGAGAATTGGTCTTAGAAGTGGGCAATGATTAATGTGATAAAAAAACAAATGTGACCAGAGGACTAACTAGGAACCAGTAGTTTCCATTCCTAACTCACAGGAAATAGTTGGTATCCCAGATGTTTTTTTTTTCTTTTAAAAATGGGCTCCCCCCCCACCCCTGCTGGCAAATGTAGGGTTATAGCAAAACGAACTGGAAGGTAGTTTCCACATACCCCTTGCTTCCATATATTCAGTCTCTGTTACCACCCAAAACCTGCATCAGAGTGCATTGACACACACACATCACTGTCACTCCAGCTCATAGGTCAAAATATTTGTATTAGTTCAGAGGTCAAAATATTTGTATTGATGCTAGAACAAGATGATAAGAAGCATCTTAATGGAGAAAGAGTTCATTTTCGTTTATAGATCAAGGGGGCTACAGTCCATCATGGTGGGCAAAGAATG
This sequence comes from Peromyscus nudipes, assembly GCA_902168325.1. Classification (NCBI taxonomy): domain Eukaryota; kingdom Metazoa; phylum Chordata; class Mammalia; order Rodentia; family Cricetidae; genus Peromyscus; species Peromyscus nudipes. Next base: position 43,943 of record CABHPH010154496.1, on the reverse strand, counting down.
GCCGGAGGACCAAGGGGCTGTGGTTCCCGTTGTATCTTCAGTGAGGAAGCAGAAAAGGCAAGGAGTGGGACTAAGCTCTAAAACCTCAAGGTGCACCATCAGGAAGTGTGACTAGCTTCCTCTACAAAGCTCCACCCATATAAGGCACTGCAACCTTCCCAAGCAGCACCAGTATCTGGGACTAAATGTTCAGACATGTGAGACTGTAAAGGGCGTTTCACACCCCAACAGCAACATCTTCTAGGCTTGAACAAATATTTAAGTATGTGTATCCACCATGATACTATCAGGCAGGGTCTTCACTGCCCTAAATACCTCTTGTGATCCTCCTGGTCATCCTTTTCTGTCTTCTAATCTATGATGCGGGCCATCTTGTGACTAATTGGTTCATTGGTTCTTTTCGAAAGGAAGGTATCAAAGAAATCCAAGAGACATTATAGATATTTGCCAGCTGGAAGAATGAAAGCAGAATGGAAAGAGAAGGACTCTTCACACTTTTCTCAGAGGCTGCAATTGAGAATTTCTCCATCCACGTATGTCCCCTTATATTAGGACCTAAAGTAAGCAAGAAGGAAAATGGAATAGAATTGCAGTTTATTTCACATTTATTATGTGGCAGCCACAGGACAATGAATAATTGTCTTCATAGTCTTTCATATTAACTTCCTAATAAGTTAAGATGGTGTCAGAATTTAACATGGTGCTTTAAATAACCCATCCAGGGTTCTCAACAGCTAAGTGAGGCAGATGCCTTTATGGCAACTCTTGTAATACGCTATATTAGTCAAGGTTCTCCAAAGTAACAAAACTGATAGACTAAATATATATATATAATTTACTAGACTGGCTTACAGGACTGGTCAAGGATCCAGTAGTTCTTTGGTCCACAAGACTGGATGTCTCAGCAGTCTTGATCAGATCCTGAAGTCCCCAGAAGTCCTAGAAAGCTAGTGTCTTCAGCCTATGTTGGAATCCTGAAGAAGCCAGTTCTAACACCAGGGAAAGAATGTCTCAGAACAGAGTATCAGTGAGAGTGAGAGAAAGCCAATGCTTCCCTCTTCCATGCCCTTTTATGTGGCTGCCACTGGAAGGTGTGGACTGGGTTTAAGATGGGTCTTCCCACATCAAATAATCTCATTAAGAAAACTTCTTCACAGGTGCACCCAGCTGCTTTGGTTTTAGGTGATTCCAGATGTGGTCAAGTTGACAACCAAGATTGGCCATCACAGGCACCTTCAGTATTCTTTAGCTGTAGCTAAAACTTTTTTATTTTTCAGGAAAAAGACTAGACCCATACATGTTCCTGTCTGCCATCCCAAGTCTCTACACAAGCTCCCTGACAGAGAGCTAAGAATGTACAAGAGTGAGCCTGTCATCTTTCCTTAAGAGTGGCCTTAAACTGAGCATGCTCAGTAACATAACTCTTAAACTGAACATGCTTAGGATTTTGCCCATCCACAAAGTGCTTTTTTCTGTGTGAATGCTTGTAGGATTCCTAAATAAAATTCCCAGGAAAGGCATTGCCTTGTGAATAGCTCCCACACAGCGTTCCCCTTGCCTGCTGCAGTTAGTAAATCTCATTCTGTGGCTGTTCTGTTTTGGCCTTGCATTAAAAAAGATGCAAATTTTTTGCATTTGTGTGCTTATGTGATTTTGTCTCTTCTGTCTCACTCTTGCCAAGGGTGGCGGGAGGAATCCAGCTTGCACTTTAAATTCTCTCTCTCAGGAAGAAGGCATTTGATTTTCCAGTAAGAAATGTGGCAAAAATGAGCAAGGACTCCCACTTAGAGCTTTCTTTTGTTATCCTGTGTTCACTGGAGAAGGGATGAAAGCCTTGGAAGCAGGATGAGTCGGTGCTGAGGAGTCCAGCCCTGGGTGGTTCCAAAGCAGAACAGGGTTAGGAGTCCCAGAGCTTCAATGTGCTGAGGGACCCAAACCACCCTGTGAAGGGTAGCATCAAGAGAATTCAGACTGAGGCAAGATTCGGAAACTGGTATGATGGCAGGAGATAGAAACTGGACAGCTAGGTCAGGGATTCCCAAAGAAGAACTCTGAGAACGGTTTTGCTGGAGGCAGGATCGGCAGTTCTGGCTCTACTTCCGGGTTGTATCTAACTCTGGCCTGGAAGCCGCACTGGAGGATGTGACTGGAGCTGAGAGGAGGCTCTTGGTCACCTGCGGTTGTGCCACCTGAACTGGCCTGCTCACTGCCTCCCCCATGCCTCACTGTGGATTCCTCCATACATCGTTTGGTCTTTTGAGAAGCCCGGAGACAAGCTAGCAGGTGGATGGCATTTCTTCCCCAGAGTCCTGCCGTACAGGAGCTTTGCCGTCTTTCTGACTCTTAAGCTTTCGCTTATGAATACTAATAAATTTATTTCCAAAGCTCTCCCTCTGTGGTCCCTACATTCCACTCATTGAATTCGTTAGATAAGAACCGAAAAGCTACTAGCTTGGAGTGACTTTGGTGGCTGTCCAATTCTCCTGGACTCTAGCTCTCCAAGCTAAGCTCAGGAAGACCAGAGCAGACCTGAATTTTCCTGAACCAATGTGGAACAGCCCTTAGTCATTCTCTTAAGAGAGCCCTGTTTCCCAGAAGAGAGGGCTGACAAGCACTAAGAATGTTGTCGGAGCTCCACCCTTCTGAGGCCCAACACTCTCATCCCAACAAGAAGATTGAGGCAGCAGAAGGCCAGCGGTGTGAGGCCGGCAGAGCCATCACAGATGTTGGGACCATATGAGGAAGCCCGCCACAGGTCTGTCTGCATGTGGCTGCTTGGGTGTTCCTTGAAAGAGGCACTTCAGATCTTTTTGGGACTCCTCTTCATTGTGGGTTTGAATCTTAGAAATTGCCCCTACTTGGGACAGGATGGGTTAAAAAAATAAAAGTATCCTGCCTGGTCCTACAGCTTGAAAGTCCTCTGCAATTTCATATGAAAGGGAAATGCTCTCCTCCTGTAGTACTGAGAAATTAACATATTTTTCTAATTCTTCATGGAAAATAAAAAGAGTTGAATGCATCTGCATGCAATGGTCTTTGCTCTACAGTAGGATTTCTGGGTTTATTTCCCCCACAGTCTTCGGGTCCCTTTTTCCATATTTACAAGTCTTTGGCTAAGCTGTATCAATATCATATACTTTTGATAAAAAATGAAAGCACCCTCTTTGAGTGTATTGGAGAGGGAGTGGCAAGGGGCAGTTCAACACCATCTTCTGCATGTGTCCCTAGAGAGCTTTGTTCTGGTAGGTGCTGACCTATTTTCTAGCTTTTTGAATAGAATTGGCTCTTGCTCACAAATTTGCCTTTGCTTATCAATGAACAAACACTTTTCAGCCTGCAGTCTATATTGGAAACCAAAACAGCTTCAGACCCAGGATAGGTTAGTACAGTGCAATGTTTACATAATCTCCACCCACCCACCCTAGGTGCATATCCTGTCTCTCCTTCCATAAAGAACCATTGAAAATGCTTCTTGGATTACTAGCTCCAGGCCATCTTATGCCATCCAATGAAGAAAACCAATTGTTTTAAAGATTCCCTTCTCCACGTTAATCTGAAAAGGCATTCTAGGTAGAAACCCTTTTGTGTGTGTTTGCATTTAAATATTCATTTTCTTTCTCTGGTATGGCTTCACCAATCCCATTGCACACATTCTGTTTCCATATGCCCTTTGCTTTCAAAGCACCAGGCATACAGCTGTTAGTTTTAATGTCTGTTTGTAAAAGTCAGCCCTAAAATTTTAAATACAATGGAATCCCTCCACATGGCGAGATCGCAGTTGTAAAGTGGCCCCTTTATAAATGCCAGGGAAATAATAGAATCTTCGCTTCTTTTCTGAGGCTACTGCAGCCCGGCAGCTGCTGCCTTGGTTACAGCCATGTGGCTTCTCAACAAGCTCTTAATTTGAATGGTCTGTTTGTGTTCCGCTTGCAGGAGGCAAGCCTAGGTATGATGGCCACTAACCACAGGAGAGCGAGACTTGATGAATGGCTTTCTTTGCACAAAATCGGCTTTCTGTGACTGGTTCTCGGCTCACTTAAGCACACAGGACAAACGATAAGGGATCATGTTGGTGTGAAATAAATTGGATTCAGTATACTCCCACCACCTCCAGCAGAGACCGATTAGCCAATTCCAGAGATGGATGCCTCCAAGGTCACTTATCACACTGTCTGGCTTGTATTTCACTTACGAGACTCTACTCTTTCAGCTTGAATGCATTTCTAAAAACATGTGAAAGTCAAGTTAGAGAGAAGCTTAATTCTTACAAAACTAAGTAGGGTTAAACTGTGAGTTTGAGGCCAACCTAGTCTATAGGGTGAGTTTCAGGACAGCCAAGGCTACACAGAGAAACCCTGTCTCGAAAAACTAAAAAAAAAAAAAACAAAAACAAAAAACAAAAAAAAAACCCCACAATTATATTCCGCTACTTAGAAACACCTCTCATCAACATTTCTCCAGAATCTTATATTTTTTTGTTCTTTAATGTCACCAACATTTTGTTAATTTCAATACGAATCTATTTGTATATTGTCATTAGACATTTATGACCTACTTTGTGGTTTATAACTATAAAGTGTTGAAGAGGGTAAAACCAGCTATTTCTACCAAGAGTTAGCAATTCCACTTGGTGGTTTTAAATTCCTTTTTTAATAAGTACTATTTTAAACACCTGTGACTTGAGTGTGACAGTCTGAACAACTTCTATGTCGCAGCCAGAACTAAAGTTTTAGGTCCCAATAACACAAGAAGGTCAGCACATACTGTTAGAAATGCAAGTTGTACAAAAGCTAAATGTTCAGGAGTCTAAGAGTTGTCTCTGAATGCCCTGCTAAGAAAGGAACATTCTAGAGAAAAGGGCGCAGATCCAACAGTCAACCAGAGAGATAGGAGTCATTCTGTGTGTGCATGTGTGTACAGAGCTCAACTTCAGATGTAGGTTTTGGGGAGCCATCCACCCTATTTTTGAGGCAGGATCTCTCACTGACCTGTGGCTTGCCAAGTAGACAAGGCTGGCTAGCCAGAAAGCCCCAGACAGAGATAGACTTGCCTCTGCCTCTAATCCCCAGTGTTGATATTACAAGTGCATGCCACCATGCCCAGCCTTTTATATGGATTCTGAGGATCAAACTCAGATCTTCATTCTTGTGCCACAAGCACTGTGCCCTCTAAGCGATTTCCCTAGCTCTACAGTTGTTTCTGGCCACTGAAGCAAAGTAAGGCTGGGCAGAACACATCTTGCCAGACCACATGAATTTTATTCCCAGATAGGATTCCCAAAAGGGCAGAGTATATCAGAGTACATACAGAATTGTATATCTGTATATCAACAGACATTTGACCAAATCTGCCATGAGATCCTTCTGGGCAAAGGAAAAGACTGTACAGTAGTAATAGCATGTTCCACAGAGTCTCTGCTGACCAAATAAATGCCTTTCCAAAAGGTGTTGACTAAGAGACCATTACTTTAGTTCCCTATAAAAGTAAAAATTGGCCAGCCATTCAGCTTGGCCTTTAGGCTTATAGTCATTTAAATGTTTGGCAAGGAAACAGAAAACATATCATAATCAAATTTGTGATGAGACAAAAGCTAAAAAGACTAACATATTTACGGTGACAATCAAAATCTGAAAGCAACTGTCACATTCTGGAGGCACTCAAAATGTGGACCTTTAGTAAATGAATGAATGAGACAGGCCAGAACTAGGGACTGAAATGAAGTTCAACAGATATAAACAAAATGCCAAATACATGACTGGAAAGAGATATTTTATCATCTTTTAAAAACTATGTGGTGGCTTTGACCATGAATTCAGCACAGGTCAGAAGTTCACTAACACCCTTCAAATATTTAGCAGCTTATACTTAGGTTACAGAAAGACAAAAAATCCTATGTCCATGATACTCAGAAACTAAAAACAATAAATAAACTTCATTTTATCCTGGCAAAGTCCTTTTTATGGTATTATATTCAGTTCTGAGTATCCTATTTTAAGAGAAGCCTTGAAGAATAACTATATTAACCTCAACCATATTCAGAGAAAGATGACAAAGAATGAGTATCAGGTAAGCAAAGTGTGTGGGGTTAAATAAAATAAACACGGTGCTCATTGTAAAAAGATGAAGGTCCAAGTAGAAACTGTTACTGTGTGTAGGTGGTATAAGAGTTGATTTGTGAAAGAATAGGTAGACTTATTTTTATAAGATTTACTTTATTTTTATTTATGTGTGTGTTTGTGGGTGTATGTGCACACATGTGTACATGCATGCATGTGGGTGCCTGTAGAGGTTAAAAGAGAGGTGTCAGATCTCCTGAAGCTGGTTAGCAAGTGGCTTGACTTCTTCATTCTTGAGTTTCGTGGATTGCAAAGTGATGTTGCTGATAACTCACACCCAGTGAGATTTAGATAGCTTAATAAGAGAATTTGTGCCTTGTAAATTCATAAACTGTGAAGTAACTGTTAATAAATATCAAAGTGCTTTAACCTTTACGCTGTAAGACTTTTACTTCTGTTCATCTCTTTTCACAGAATCTCTCTGTAGGATGTACAGGGGCATGGCGTAAAGTGTGTTTTACTGTGGGTCATTTCATAGCACGTGCCTTTCAGAGCCGCTTCTGTGAGTGTTCGAAGACAACAGACACTTCCCAGCAATGCAAAAGTTCTAAGTGATGACTGAGTACTTACAGTGGAGCAAGACTTTCCACACTTGCTGGAGCTGAGGAAATAGTGGGAGGGTTTCTGCAGGATCTGCTCACTCTGACTGGAGGGAACAAAAACAGAAAGTAGCATGCTGTTGCTGTTTTCTCTGCAATGATGGTTGTCAGTCTTTATCTGTTCTTGACGCTTCTTTGAATACTGGGTATACTTAGAGAGATTAGATTGTAGCCTTGGTTAGTTGTTCATCATTGAGTCCACTATCTCTGAATATCCTCAGACCATTTCATTACCTTTAGAACTCTTCCCGCAATGTCAAATATTTTGTCTCTATTTTCTCATTGAAACAGTCTAATTACCTATACTGTAATGATTGCTTTTCTCATGAGCATAATTTCCCACCAGGACCCAATGACCGTATTCCTCTACCTTTCCCATTGCTTCTCTAGGTTAAAAAAGTAAGAGCATGACTCCGACACAAGTCCAATGGCGAAGGCCTGCCACCAATGTGTGAGCCCTCTAAAAGGGTTTTGAGAGTCAATAGCCAATGCAAGGATGAAAAGAACTTCAAAAGAGAGGTCAGTCTCCAGGAACAGCCACCATTGACGATAACAGTGCCAAGTGTATTAGTTACTTTTCTGTTGCTGTGATAAAACACCGTGACCAGGGCAACTTTTAAGAGAAAGCATTCGATTGGGCTTATGGTCCAGAGGATGAGAGACCATGGTGGCAGTGTGAAGACATGGTGACTGCAGGCAGCTAGAGCAGCAGCTGAGAGCTCACATCTTGACAGTTAATCAGGTGGCAAAGAGCATACTAGAAAGCCAAGAGTTGTTTTTGTTTTGTTTTTTGTTTTTTGTTTTGTTTTGTTTTTTCGAGACAGGGTTTCTCTGTATAGCTTTGCGCCTTTCCTGGAGCTCACTTGGTAGCCCAGGTTGGCCATCCAACTCACAGAGATCTGCCTGCCTCTGCCTCCCGAGTGCTGGGATTAAAGGTGTGCGCCACCAACGCCCGGCTGCCAAGAGTTTTTAACAACCCCAAATCCCACTCCTAGTGACACATCTCCTACAACAAAGCCACACCTCCTAATCCTTCCTAAACTGTTCCATCAACAGAGGGCCAAATATTCAAGCATATGAGCCTAAGGGAGAGATTCTCACTCAAACCACCACAGTAAATATGAGACTAAAAACTGAGAGGAAAAGGGATGAGAACAAGCTATTTCACCAAACAAAAGGATATTTGAGAGCAGATCGATTATGACTTGAAGAGAGTAAAGCTGAAGGGTCACCCAAAAGAGGATTCCTGGAAGACAAAGGGAGAAGGAAAGGCAAAGAATTTCTTCAGGTGATTTTATATCATTTTCAAGTGGAAGATAAATGTATTGCTTGCCTCTTGTTTCTCCAGAAAGCCTCAGTAAAACGGATGTCTCTTGCTGATGTTTGTGGTGTTGGATGAGGGGTTTCTGTGGGAACTGGGAAGGCCCTGAGTCTGGTGTCTAAGCAGAATAAAGGGAACACCCTCACTTTTGGGTTCCAGAGAGAAGAGCTGTCTGTCTCTTCTTGGGCACATCAATGAAATGAGACAGCAGTCCAGTCCAGCCGAAGGACAGAATGAAGGCAAGAAGAGGGGGTAGATGTACTCTCCCTTCTGTTTCCTTTCCCCAAGTGACAGCTTTGGGGCAATTCAGATGACTGAGCCTGTCGTTCCTCCTTCCCTGCCCACCCCCCCCCACACACATGCAATAAGTCAAGGACGCAGGATGGAGGGCAGAAAGGGGAGGAGGAACGGAAGTGTCTGAGCTGCATTTATGATCTTAGCCTGCATTACGGTGAGAATATGAACATTAATGCCCCATCTGCTGAGAAAATCCACGAGAGATTTTCAGTTATTCAGAGTGATGATAGGACTCAAGTTCCCATTTCCTTCCAGCTGCAAAGAAGGGCCCCTGCTTCTAAGAGAAAAATCAATGACCTCCGCGGGCTGCCTGGTGAACTTAGCGCTCACTTTCTGAGAGCCGAGGATAAAAATTACACCCCTCACAGCAAGTCTCGAAGCACACACCTGTGCAGGATGGGGCCTCCTGGATGGGATAATAGAGAGCTCTGCTCAGTTCCCACCACTGCCATGGGGTGACTAAATGGCCCTAACAGAATCGTTTCCTGTCTCGCTCTTGCACTTTGTCCAACCTTAACACCAAGATCAATGTTTCTTCCTTCTGTCCCAGAGTGCACAGAAATCATCAGTCCTCCTCTCAAAGTTAACACTTTCTGCACTCTCCCCAGATGCCTTCCATTTACTTTGTCCAAATTCATGGCCCCAGTGTTTCTCTGACATCATTCTATGGAAATTGTACAACTGAAGGCCTCCACATGTGCTCACACAGACACACACACACATTAATATCCAACCATCGACAGCCACTGAATCCAACATGAATCTGCACCCCCATGCCCACTGTTCCCCACAAAAATTTTCACCCCCATACCCATTTCCCCCATGAATCTGCACACACCCTCAACCACACACACACACACTCATACATGCACACTCATACACACAGCCATACATGTGCATGTGGGTGCACCTTTAAACTATAAATTTTGAATTTGGTAGGTAGAAAAAAAACTTGTAAAGAAATAAGTAGTGTTTGATCAATTGCTTGAATAGGGTGAGGAAAGAATAGTTTTGGTATTAAGAACACCAAATACAGAGATTCTGAAACAGAATCACTCTGGAATAGTCTGGAAAGTGTGACAAACTGCTCTAGGGACGCTGGCTTTTAGTACAAGTGAAGTAAAAATGGTTGGAAGATTTTTCACTGAAGCAAAGCCTTCATGTGGTAGCACACAGGGTACCATGAGATTAGAAAGTGTGGGAACACAGTACAAGCATGGAGGCCAGTTAGAAGAACCAGGGTCCAAGAGAAGCGCCAGTGACTCCGACCGGAGTTGGTTGTAGTGATGGGGAGGAGAGGGGGAGAATCTGGTAAAGCAGAAGGACGATACATAGGATTGAAGGTGGGTTGATCGTAGAATAGGAGAAAATAATCACATTTAAAGATGACTTCAAGGTTTTTGACCTGGGCAGCTAGAAGCCTAACTACGTCAAGAAATCTACAGGATGCATGTACCTGAAGGAAAAGTTCCACACATTACAGTCTCCAAAAAAAACAATACCAAT